>CAUYPO010043207.1:0-77180 GCA_963574435.1 Cheirogaleus major
GTATATACAAACATAATGAGTAAGATGTGCAACGTATGGGGTATGGTCATGCTTGAGGCTCTGCCTCGAGGGGGGAGGGGGGCGTGGGGAATATACATAACCGTAATATTTGTACCCCCATAATATGCTGAAATAAAAAAATAAAAAAAAAGAATAACTATTGAAAATATCTGTAGAATTGTCAAGAGTAAAATTGAAAATGATCATTTTTGCACTAAAGATGCTAGATTTCTGGTGGAAATTTATAACATTCATGGCAAAATGGGAGTTTCAGAGATCAGCATGAAAATAATTGGAGAAGGCTAGGACTCTGAAATTAGGTGCTTGACCTGGTTTAACTAGGAAGTTTGTCTTTTATATGGTGCTTAAGCAGGTGAGGAAAAAGTTATATGTGCTTAAAAATTGATCTGAAACTTAGAAATAAGGGAAAAAACTATATTGCATTTCTTTCTTCTGATGTCATACAGAAGTAAAGTCTCTCAAAAGACTAAGAAAATGTACTTAGTTTGACTCACTTTTTAGTGATTAAGTATCAATGAAATGCCATAATTTGTGATTGTGGAACACATTAATGAGTTCTAGATCTAATCTAGCAATTGTATCTATAAATACCATAATTTTTCAAATGTTCTTTAAATGAGCCATAATAGCTTACTCATGTCATTAATTAAAAATTAAATCAAATCTTTGAAACTTTCATTTTATATTTCTGTGCAAGTAATAATTTTAACTTTTTGAAAATTATGTTTTTGCCACTTCATTAATTAATGGATTAAATAAATTTTTGACACATGTATAAACATGTGTCAAACAAGTCTATAACAAGACTGAAAGCTTATATTCATATGTTGAAATCTTAACCCCCAATGTAATGGTATTAGGGGGTGGAGCCCTTGCAGTTAATTAACTCATGTGGCTGGAGCTCTCATGAATGGGATTAGGCACCCCATAAAGGGACCCTAGAGAGCTCTTTCAGCCTCTTTTCACCATTTGACGGATAAACAAAAAGTGGGCAGTCTGTAACCCAAAAGAGGACCCTCAGCAGAGCCAGTTCATACTGGAACCCTGATCTCAGACTACAACCTCCAAAACTGTAAGAAATAAATGTCTGCTTCTCATAAGCTACCCAGTTCATGGTATTTTGTTATGGAAGCTAAATTACTAAGACACATGTTTATTTTATATGTGTATTTTTAGTAGAGTCATGATTTTATCCTTTTGAGTTATGTATTTTATATGTATACTCAAAAGAAAATAAAAATACCACCTGGTAAATCTGCACTGTGTCATATACAAAAGCTGATAACAGAAGAGCAAGCTATGGAGTAATTTGCTAAGAGGAATGAAAACAAGGAGAAACAAAATGGGAGAAATCAGTCAAAGATGTTTCTAAAGGAAGGATAGTCAGAATGAGAGAGGAATGGAAATTACCCTTCTTTAAGTCTTTGGTGTGTGCCATTGGGGTATGGTATGGTGCTTAAGTAACTACACATGGCAGAACAAAGAAAGGTGTATCTGGAAATTTTCAGAAGTAATTAACAGATGCATAAAAATACTCATCCTTTAAAGTTCAGGAGCCCTTTGTCAATGGATATGATCCTAAAGAAAGATTATCAACTAGTCAAATTAGCTATTGTACATGTTCTATTTACATGGCTCTATAAAATCTCCACTATCTGCTGCTCAATAGCAGGGGCTTTCTCTGAATCAACATTGTGTATGCAGAACTTATCAAGGAATCTTGGAAATATTATAATATATGCTCAATAATTGCTACATGAATGAATATGGATAAATGCTTATTTTGATATACTCAACCCATAAATTGGATCTACTTCCTACATCTTATCTTCTACCCTCTGTCTTCTAAAAGGTGCCAGAAACTCAGGCTTTCTGTTATTCAAATACAATGTGCTTTTTTTACTGTAGCCATTTGGTTCTCCATCTCCTATATAAGCACCTGAAGATTAGATAGATACTTTGTTTAATCGTTGTATCTATAGCTTATGTACAAAGTAGTGTCAATAAATATTTTGTGAAGTAAACTGAATGCTTCCTCTAATCACCAATATTTAATCAACAAAAGCTCAGATTTTTGATAAATTTGTTTCTATATACCACTCCCTTTGACTTTACATTAACGTATACTTCCCACTATGTAGCTGAATTTATACATCTGCAATTTTCAGCAGCCGATCATCAAATTGATATTAGATAATCTGTTATTCTATACCTATAAACTTTTGACTTGTCAGTACTTCTACATATCTTTGTCATATTCCCATTCTAATCACTTGAATTGATGTTTTATTTCTTGATATAAGCTCAAAATCCATCAAAAGACTCTCAGGAGTTCTCTCAGTTCAAGTGGAATATTAAAAGTAACAAATCATAATAAAATATATGGGTAGAGTTCATTTAATCTCAAGATAAATAAGAGCAATTATGAATCTGTAAAAATTTGATCATTTTTAAAGAAAATCAATCTTATAATTTAATCATAAGTCATGAAATGCCAAGAAAAGCATATAAAATAGTTTGGCATGTCTTAAGTCTATTCCTTCTTTCATATATGAAAATAGTAGCTATGTTTTCATCCTATATCTCCTCTGTATATGCACATATAAAATTTATTCTAATAACAATGCCAATTTGAAATAAAACAGAGAAATACTGTAACTATCTTAACATTATTGTGCAATGACATACATTGTTTTGACAATTCTTACCAATTTTCAATAATTGTTACTTTGTCCTGCAGAATTAACAGGCCTGTACTAAAGAGTTATTTATGAAATACACTTATATTCTAATGAATAGCATGTATCTTAAAATACAGGTTAAATGTAGGAGCAACATCAGAAATGCAGATGGCACTAACAACTCAACTTCATTATTTGCACAAAGTTTAGTGCTGCATAATATCTAAATTTATGTAGAATTATTTTTTCCTCTTGGAAAAAATGTTTCATAGTAAACAGAAACATCGAAGTAGCATATTGAAGAAATCACGAGGTATGAATTAAGATTTTCAATTAGTGTGCTAAAGAAGTAAGTATTCAGCAATCAAAATATGTGTATTTGATAAATGCCTTACTAATACTATACAAATAATGCTGTGCCTTGTATAAGACGAGACTTCATTGTTAATTGGGTTGTTTTAGATGAGCACATGTGTTAGATTTGCATTTTGTTGAGGTCTTAGTTAAACAAGCTCTACTATCAACTACTTAAGGTGTCTTCCAATTTAGACTCAGAGCAAACTCTTATGAACTTTCAAAATAAACTATTCAGCAACAGCTAATTGATACTGAATATCATCCACAATGGTTTCTTCATCCTAATTCAATATGATTCCTTCTTGAAAGAGCTTTGCTTTATTCCTTGATAAATTGGGCAATTAAAAAAAGTTAACCATCAGGGGCATGAAAGCTCTCCTGGAAAACATTCATCACCCTTTCTCAATGTGAATAAAAGGAATGTCTATTGTGACTTTAGAATAGTTTAAGTAAAGAAGGAAAAAGACATTTTCTAGAGGTATCAAGTAGTAATACATTGTGAAAAGGAATATTTGTAAGATTTCTCTGAAGAATTCCCATGTGAAAACCCATTCTACTTTAGCAAGGAGCTTGGTAGAAAGAGGCAATGTAAATGAGCACCATCAATAACATTAATTACCTGCTGCCTCTGCAGATGTGTGTATTAGAGACACCAGGTCAGACAGATTTTACTAAAGCAAGACAAACCCCTGAATCATACAGCCATGAAGGGCAAGCTGTGCCATGGAACCAGTTAAAGCTGACTTTATCACTGAAATAGAAATACTACAAGATTAAAAATTCAAAGTACTTCATCAATGCTGCAAATCTAGGAAAAACAATGCACAAAACCGTAGAGTTGCTCTCCATATAAAGAAGTAAATCTCTAGCCCATGGAATGCTTCATGCATTTTGGAAATGCATGCAGAGAATAACACTGTTAAAAATGGGCAAATAACTACTCATTTTATACTTTATCCCATTCCAGGATCCTGTATCTTACAGATATCCTAAAGGCTTTTTAATACTTCCCCTAAATTATTTGCTACTCGTATTAACCATTTTTTGTTCTTAAGTTCAGAGAAAATACAAAGAGATAATATATTGTAATGAGTTAGATATATCTAGTTTACTTAGTGAATACATTTGACTGACAATATTAGAATTCTAAAAAGTATATTCATTCCTTCCTGCAACCATAACAAACACAAAAACAAAGAGCGTCAAAAAAGTGATAGTATCACATTTTGAGAAACTACAAAGGAGATGTATGATTAGTTACTGCGCAAGGAAAATAGCAAGAGTGATATCACTCCATGCATCAGGAAAAATACATTAAGAAGCCTGAGGATATGCAGTTGCAACTCAGGATTCCATGTGTCACGTACCTCTGAAAGTAGGGATACAAGTTGTGCTAAATCACAATGGGCATTTGAAAACAAGCATCAGTTTTGTATAATGGTTAAGAGAAGAAATCTTGAGCCAGGCTTCTTGGTACTTCCAAATATTATGACCTTGGGCAAGTTACTCTATCTCTATTTCAATATCCTCATCTGGAAAATGAAAGTAATAATAGTTCCTAACACAAATGATTGTTGGGAGAATTAAAGGAGCTAATATGTACAAAGTCCTTGAAACAGTGGCATCTAGTTATCAATATATAACTGCTTGTTGGCATAATCATTATTCATATAGGTTGCATAAAACAGTTACTTAAACATGCTTCATTTTTGTCCCAACAAGGCATCTATGCCAGAGGGCATAAGCTCATATTCTTTCCAGAGAAACTAAACTAGAAAGGCTACCTGTGAAGCATTTAACTGAGGGTAGGAAGAAATGCCTTAATGAAAATTTGGGGATTAAGTAGAAGTCTACACATTGAAGATAAGGTCCTTAGCCATTTCAATTATTGGCTTTCTGGATACTAGCAATGATTTTTATGGCTCATAGGCTGAAAATTGAAAAATTTCTCCCTCGTTAAAAATGACTCATTAAAAATAAAATATTCAGTAAAAGTCGTGTTTGAAGAAGCTTGATTGACAAAATAAACAAACAAGCAAAACATTAATGGCTTTGTTGCACATCAGTGAAACCTGAATCAGGACCTTCAAGCTCTTTCCTACAAACAGACATATAGGTTCTAAACATGTATTGTCTAAATTATAAATAAAAATGGAGAGCCAAGAATAGATATTTGTAGAGATTTCCAAAATGGAAAGAGCAGGTTATATTAATTAGTTATGGATTTAATAAAGCTGTCTCACCAGCCACGTTAAAACTTATGAAAACACAAAGTATCTATTTGTCATTCATCTATCTGTAGGTTGGCTGAAATTCATCTAATTAAAGAAGGGCTTGGCTGGGCTTCACTCCAAGCTGTAACTTCAGTATCAGTCTGCTCTGCTATCTTTCATTCTACTGGCTTAGCAGACTACCCTGGGCTCATTCTTATCATGGCAATGATAGAAATATACACATGCACCACATGACTACTTTTTGGTCAATGGGAAGCCACATTTACATGGTGATCCCATAAGATTATAATACTATACTTTTACTGTATTTTTCTCATTAGATATGTTTAGATACACAAATACTTACCATGGTGCTATAATTGCCAACAGTATTCATTACATTAACATGCTGTGCAAGTTTGAAGCTTAGTAATAATAAGCTACACCATATAGGTTTATGTAATTGCACTTTATTGTAATCACAGAATGATGAAATCACCTAATGACACATTTCTCAGAACATTTCTCCATTGTTAAGCAACACATGACTGTACATAAGGGGCAAAATCCATGATGCCTCTTAAGACCTAGGCTCACGAATAACACAATGTCACTACCACCTACACTCCACCAGTAAAAACAAACAACATAGCAAAGATCAAAATGATTGTGGTAAGGAAATACCTTATTCATTTTCAATTTACTTCCTACTAAGTAAATCAAGGATTAGTTCTCATATACTCCCACCTGTGCCATTTATCTAACCCAGTTGCACACAAATTGTTGTTGAATCCATATTTAGTTTTTTTTATTTTCTACTATGTGTATATTTGTGTGTGTGTGTGTGTGTGTGTATATATATATACACAATAATATGGCCAAGCTATGTTCCTGTATGATACTATAAATGTATATTTTATGTATTACTCTGTTTTATCAGCAGTTAATAATTGCTTCATTCTACTGATTATTTATTTTACCTGTAGATGTAAACTTTACTTTATACTTTATACCTTTAGATGTAAACAGTACTTTATACTCCCTTTGTACCATATTTGTAAAACTCCTATTCATGAGATAAAATGCATTGTTATCAATTAACCATTGAAACTGACTGAAATCGAAAGATTAAAAAAAACAAGAAATAAAAGTATGGTGTGGAATATGAGAGTAGGTAGTAGATGAATCAGACAAAATAGATTCCTCTAAAGAAACAGAATTGGAGATCAGGAAGTGCAAATACATGGAATGATCTTTGACATTTTAAATTGTGTGACATTAGCTATTTAAACTATATACAAACATAATGTTTAAAAATTATAATCTAATCTTAAAATGTATTAATTGAGATAGTATAAATTAAATTAGTAAGTTAAGGGGGATGTATGTCAGTTACAGAGACGGGATATAGAAAATAAGGAGAAAAGAATTGCAGATGGCTTTTATTCATGACCCTCCAAGAAGGGAGAAACCTAGGCATACACATGATATGACCAGACCAATCAGAGACTACCTAATAGGGAATTCAGTACTCACCAGTCTTAATGGCCTTGCCAATTCATATTATGATAGTGATGTTATATGTAATTTCTCCCATTGACTTTGGAAAACAGAGATAGCTACTAAAGCTATTTATTAAATGACAATTGTACTTAGTAAATTTTTTTTTTTTTTTTTGCATTTTACCTATGGACATTACTAAGAAACAATGTAGTATTTTTCTCTGTGCAGAGGAGATAAGACTAATATATTATAGCAGCCTGATTTCAGTGCACTCCCTGCACTTACTGTTAACATTGAGTCTTCCCCTAGGGGAGAGTAGAAATCAAGAAGTCATTGGATTATGTTTTCTTTCCTCTTAAAAACAATCCATCCATTTTTATGGTCTTGTTCCCCTTTTCATTTTCTTTTCTTTACCTAATTTCTCTTACTTTTTTCTATATCTATTTGTTATGGTGCTATTGAATGCTTATGCATCATTTTCAGTGCTAGGATTTGAAGTAAATTATACATAATTATATAGTCTTTCTTTCTTCAAAAAATATATATATGGTTGTTTCTATTTATATATTTTTCTTTTATTTTTTGCTTTAACCATTTGATCAAATTTAATTTTTCCTTTTATAACTAAAAGATTCTTACTGATTTATGTCTATGGAAATAGAATGAAGCATTTTGAAGTTCTCTGGAAATAGAGAACTTAAAATAATTTAAATTAATAAACTTCATTTTTAGAACAGTTTTAAATTTACAGAAAAATTGAGCAAATAATACAAGGAGTTCCCATATATCACCTACCCTCCTCACCCCCAGTTTCCCCTATGATCAACATCTTGCATAAGCATAGTACATTCATTACAATTAATGAGCCAATATTGATATGCTATTATTAATGAAAGTCCATAGTTTACATGAATGGTCACTCTTTGTACTATAAGGTTCTATGGGTTTTGACAAATGCATAGTGTTCTTTATCCACCACTTCAGTATCATACAGCATAGTTTCACCACCCTAAAAATCCCCTATCCCTTCACTATTTTGATCCTTTCCTCTCCTCCTCCTTTAAATCCCTAGAAACCACTGCTGTTTTTTTGTCTTTATAGCTTTACCTTTTCCAGAATGCCATGTAGTTGGAATAGCAGAGTATGGAGGCTTCTTAGAATGGTTTCTTTTTTCCATATACCAACATACATTTAAGGTCTCTACATGTCTTTTGGCAATTTGATGACTCACATATTCTTATCACTAAATAATTTTCCAGCGTATGGATGTACAACAGTATATCCACTTATCTATTGAAGGGAATCCTGATTGATTCCAGCTTTTAGCAATTATGAAAAAAGCTTTTGTAAACATTTGTGTACAGAATTCTGTGTGGATATAAGTTTTCAACTCAATTGGATAAATACCCTGAAGTGTCATTGCTGGAAATATGCTAAGACTGTGTTAGGCTTTGTAAGAAATGTTCAAACTGTCATCCAAAGTGGCTGTGTCATGTTGAATTCTCACTAGCAATGGTTATGAGCACTTACTTCTCTTCATTCTCACTAGCAGTTGGTGTCAGAATTTTGGATTTCAACCACTCTAATAGGTGGACAGTATAATCTTGTTTTAATTTGTAGTTCTCTAATTACAGTGATGCTAAGCATCATTTTCCATCTTTATATCTCCGCTATTTTCCATCTTTATATCTCCACTCATGAGATGTCTGTTCAGATCTGAACACTTGGAGATAGTAAATGCCCCTTTATACTTCTTTGAACTAATTTTTCCTGGCATTCTTAATAATTTAAGAATGCTTATGTTATTGAACTAGTTTCTCCACACTACTGATATTTTGTTCATAGTTTCACTTTTTTTTTACAATATCATACCTTACCATTACTCCTTAAAACTTGTCATGAATCGGAAAGTCTGAGAAACTGTCACATGGAAGACTATAAAAATCTGATGATTAAATGGAATGTGGTATGTTTGATGGGATTCTGGTGCAGAAAAAGGCCATTATAGAAAAACTAATGTGGAATTCCATTAATAATTACATACTGACCTCAGTTCTTCACTTGTGGTATATATACCGTAATAATGTAAGATGTTAATAAAAAAGGAAACTGGGTGAAAGGTACATAGAAATTCATGGTACCATCTTTGCAAATTTCCTATAAATCTAAAACTATTATAAAATAAAAAGTTTATTAAAAATAATCAGTTCTGGACAGGCATGGTGGCTTAAGCCTGTAATTCTAGCACTCTGGGAGGCTGAGCTTGGAGGATCACTTGAGGTCAGGAGTTAAAGACCAGGCTGAGGCAGGAGGATTGCTTGAGCACAGGAGAGGTTGCTGTGATCTAGGCTGATGCCATGGCACTCTAGCGCAGGCAACATAGAAAGACTGTCTCAAAAATACATAAATAAATAAATAATCACTTCTTAATTTTTTATCTCTTTTAGCATGCTATTTTTATATATTTTATGTATCTATTAATACTCTTATTTATTATATCAAATAGGACTAGGACACTTTATATATGTGCAAGTATTAACACTGATATATTAGTTTTCTATTGCAGCATAGCAATTTACTACAAACAAAATGGTTTAGAGCAACACTCATTTATTAGCAACACAGTTCTGAGGGGCAGAAATCTGGCACAGTGTGATGGAATTCTCTGCTCTGTGTCTCACTGGGCTGAAATCAAGGTTTGTCTAGGGCTCTGGTCTCTTCTGGAGTTCTATTTACATCATCATTGTCAGAAGAATTCTTTTTTTTTTTTGTAATTGTAAGACTGAGATCTCCTATTCCTTACTGGCTATCAACTGGAACCAACCTCTGCCTCTAAAAGCTACCCCCATCTTCATGTCCTCATAAAATCGTACTTCATATTCAAGCCACATATTATAAGGCCAGTGCCTCTCCCTCTTTAAATCACTGTGACTTCCTACTCTGTTGCTTATTGGGAAAAACTCTCTACTTTTAAAGGGCTCACAGAGTTACATTAGACCCCACCATATAACTATGATAATCTTTCTATTTTCAGATCAACTGATTAGCAGCTATGATAGTTAATTTTATGTGTCAACTTGACTGGATCATGGGAGGCTCAGATACCAGGTTAAATGTTATTTCTGGGTGTGTCTGTGATAGTGTTTCCAGAAAACATTAGCATTTGAATCAGTGGACTCAATAAAGTAGATTACATTCTGCAGTGTGGTAGGCATCATCCAATCCATCTACAGCCTGAATAAAACAAACAAACAGAGAGAAAGGAAGAATTCCTCCTTTATTTCCTGCCTGCTTGCATTCCCTGGAACATTGGTTTCTCTATAACTTGAAATGAAATTTATACTATCAACTCACCTTGGATTCTATCTTGATCTTTTAAAATCAGGTTCCTGGAAGAACCTATAATACAGTGGATTATTGTTAGGTAGAATGGCACCAGGTAAGAGTGATATCATCCATACATGTTTTGAACTTTTGTTCCACTTAGAGATAGTAAATGCCCTTCTATATTACTTTTAACTAATTTTTCCTGGCATTCTTAATAACTTAAGAATGTTTAGGTTATTGAACTAGCTAGTGTGAATATTTAGTGCAAACCCTTATACCAATATATTATGATATTTTTCTTACAAGTGTGAAAGCAATTGTCACTTGGCATTTTGAGGTTTGAGTGGATATTAGAGCTGTATGGTTTATATCGGATGACAAATATAAATGATGATGATCACTACCAGCAGCATCTAGGAGGGCTTATTAGATGAGAGATGTGGCAGCAGGAGGGCTTGCCATGTGTGCTGGTAACACAAGATTAAGCAATTGTGAAGATAAATGCTGATCAAGGTGGTCAATTGTTAAATGCAAAATGAAACTGCCAGGTTTTAGTCTGAAATGTCAGTTTTTGGCAGGTTTATGGCCAAAGAATGATCAGACATGCCAAAGCATGAAAAAGAGAAAGATAGGTTTATAGAGCAAGAGCAAGTTATAGCTTTAAAGAGCATGATAACATATGCCACAGATGATGATGGGACCAACTGTCACAGCAAATGGAGGGCAGAAGGAAGGGCCAAAAAAGGTCTGCATCTTGTTTTATAGTGCCCGGATTGGGACCTCCCTCATGGTTCAAAGGTCACCATGGAACCACTTTGGACAATTGGGAGTCACATGACCTGGGCCTTACTACACATGTGGATTCCAGGTCACTTTCCAGACTCTATGGTACCTATGCTGTTTGGCCCATGGGCTAGAGAGTCCTCTGCATTCTTTTGCTGCTGGCATTCTAAGTTCTGATTGGCAGAGTTATAGGGCATTCCTTCCTTCCCCAGGTATGGCAGTTGCTGGAGACAGGATTAAGGTGAAGCAGGACCAAGATGGGGGACTGGGGCCCACCCTTGTCCTTCTTCCCAGGTGGGGCAATTGTACCAAGGCAAGACACCCACTTTCATCCCTAGGAGACCCAGAATCCCTTGCTAACTTCCTAACAAAACTTAGTTAATTTTGTCAATGGAAAAGAACCCAAACTATATAAAATAATTTAAAGAGGTTTATTCTGAGTCAAATATGTGACTAATATGACCATAGCCTGAAGAGCTACACCAAAGATGTCTTGAGTAAAGAGAATAAAAGTTTATTTTCCATTGAGTAAAAAGCATTATAATCCAAGTACAATGGGCATACAAAAATAATTTTTTTATATTCAGAAAATGATTTTATTAACTTTTTCTTTGTGAATTTTACTGAATAAAATACACACGGAAAAGATGTGAAGTCTTATATTTAAGCTCAGTGAATTATCACAAATGGAACACATTTGTTAAATAGTATTCACAACAAAAAATAAGACTTAACCAGCAACTCAAATCTCTCATATTTCATTCACAATCCATCCCATAAGCTAACCACTGTCTTGACTCTTACACCATAGATTAATTGTGTAAATTTTTGGACTTTGTATCAATAAAATCATTCTGTATTTTCTCTTTCATATGTGACATCTTTTTCTCAAAATAATGTCTGTGAGAGTCATTCAGGTTGTTGGTGTAGTTGTGATTTGTTAATTTTCATTGCTGTAATGCTTTTGATTGTTTTAGTATACTATATTTACATTTCCATTGCACAGTGGGGGATACTTGTGCTGCTAACAATTTTCAACTATTACAAATGCAGCTATTGTGTTCATTCTTGTAAAGATTTTTTGGCAAATATATTTAAGCATTTCTCTTTGATAAATGCCTAGGAAAGAAACTGCTGGTTCGTAGTGCATGGTGCTCAGCTTTAGTAGATATCATCAAACAATTCTACAATATGGTTTTAGGTTGTACCTATTTATACTTCCATCAGCAATGTAGGAGATTTGTTTGCTCTACATTCTTGACAATTGTTAGAGTTTGGAGGTTTTTCTCATTTGTTTTTGCTATTTTAATTATTCTAGTGTGTCTACTGTATTGTTGTATTTGGTTTAAGTACACATTTAACTAATGACTAATAAAGTTGAGTATATTTCAATAATTTTATTGGCTATTTTATATCTTTTGTGATTTTTCTATTTAAGATATTTTTGCCCACTTTTATGTTTTTTATTAATTTATAAGGATTTTTTATGCATTCTAGATGTGATGTTGAATATATTCATTCCAGATATTTTCTCTGAATCTATAGATTGTCCTTTTCCCTTAATAGTGCTTTTTGAAAATAATATTTATTAATTTTAATATTGTCCAATTTGTACATTTTTATTTTCCTTCATGATTTGTTCTTTTCTGGTCCTTTTTTAGAGTATAGTTTTCTTCTATATGATTATGAAGATGTTTTTTGTTTTCTTGTAAAACTTTCATTATTTATTCTTTCATATTTATATCTTTCACATATTATATCTGTAATAAACTTCCATATATACTGTGAAGATTATTATGGTTAAGATTATTGGATCAAGATTATTAGTTTTCCATTTAGATAAATAAACTGCACAGCACTGTTATTGAAATGACTGTTCTCTCTGCACCAGACTCCAAGATTATCTTTAGCATAAGTTATTTAATTGCATGTGTGGGTCAGACTTTAGAATCTATATTCTGTTTAAAAATGTTATTAAGTGACACTACTATTTTTCTGATTGTGAAAGTAATAAATATAATAGTTGTTATTCATACTTCAAATACTCAGTATTAACAATTGTAACATTTTGATGTATTTCTCCAATCAATAAAACACAAATATACACACAGTCACATTTTGTACCTTTAACACATTAATTGCCATGTGAGTTGTATCTAGCTCACCCTAGTTTTGAAGGGGCTTTGTGAGGCACATGTAACTTACATGTCTCTTCACCGTGAGAGACCTGAGAACTATTTTTCAAGTTGTATATAACTCGTGCACAGAAAAAAATTTAATAAAAAAATAGATTTTTCATTAAGTTACAAAGTATTATTTTGTTTTTGAAGTTTTATTCTATTTTCATAATAAAAAACCATGGCCCCAAGGAAAAAATGTTTTGTCTAGTGAGGCAGTCAATGTGTTAAAACACCTCCAAGCTCTAATTAATTTGACACAATTTAATGTTTTCCATTAATATATTTGTATTTTCTAACTTCCTATTTGAGCCTAACTTTGATTTGAAAAAAAAGTATTATATTTTTGAATAAATGTGTTTCTTATCTTTTAATTTCATCATAAATGAAATCTTGCTTATAAACTCTAATTCAAGGAAATTGTATGTGATTGTGCTTAAGGATTTGACAATTTTTCAACAAGGCTGCAAAATCTTAGTATCAGGAAATACAAGCTGGATGGAGTCTGAGAGTGAAAATAGTAAGCTGTCTTTATACAGAAAAATTTATAAAGCAATATTTCTCACCCCTGGTACTAATGGCATTTTGGCCTGCATAATTCTTTCCTGTGTGAGACTATCTAGTCCATTTTAGGGGTTTTAGCAGAATCCCTGCCCTTTACCCAGCAGATATCAATAGTACTTCCCAGTTGTAACAAGCAAAAATGGTTCCAGACATTGCCAAATGCAATCTGAAGAAAGAGAAATTTCCATAGATTAAGAAATATTGTTCTGGTGAAAGCATGAAAATTTTCTCCAAAGAAGATATACAGATGTCCAATAAGTTCATGAAATGATGCTCTACCTTACTACTTATTAGGGAAATACAAATCAAAACCATAATAACATACTACTTCACACCCACTAGGAATAGCTATTGCCATTACATGAGGCCAAGAGTTCAAGACCAGCCTGGACAACATAGTGAAACTCCATCTCTAAAAGAAATTTTAAAATATTAGCTGTTATGGTGGCATGTGCCTGAAGTCCTTGTTACTCGGGGGCTGAGCCAGGAGGATTACTTGAGCCCAGGAGTTGGAGGTTCCAGTGAGCTGTGATTACAACACTGCACTCCAGCCTGGGCAATAGATAAGACTCTGTCTTAAAAAAAAAAAAAAATTAAACATAGACTTACCATGTGACTAAGCAATTCCACTCCTAGGTAAATATCCAAAAGAACTGAAAACAGGGACTCAAACAGACAGTTGTTTATTGCAACATTATTTGCAATTTCCAAAAAGAAGAACCACCCAAGTGTCAATCACCAGATGAATGGAGAAACAAAATGTAATATATCCATACAATAGAATATTATTCAGCCATGAAAAGGAATTAACTTTTGATACATGCTACATACATAAACCTTGGAAACATTTGGCTAAGTAACATAAGCCAGACGCAGAAGAACAAATATTGTATAATTCTACTTAAGTGAGGTATAGAATAGGCAAATTCATAAAGACATAAAGTAGAACAATAAATAATTATTTAATGTGTAGAGTTTCCATTGGGATGTTGAAAAAGTTCCAAAAATAGAGCATGGTGCCGGTTGCACAACAATGTGAATTAATGTATTTAATGCCACTGAATTTTACACTTAAATATGGTTAAAATGGTAAATTTTGTTATGTATATTTTACCACAAGAAAAAAAACCTAAATAAAAATAAATCCAGAAGTAAAGTAAATAAATAAATAAGTAATTTCAGTTATAGGCTGATATAATCAATCTTCCACACCTATGGGCCAATTATAGGCCCCAAGTTGACAATCTGAAAGTACATTATAGGCTTTCTGGGAGAGAAAGGAGTGAGGCTGACACTCTTTCTTTTGAGATTTAAAGGATGTCTCTCATAAACTCATCACACGATGTGACAGTATATGGTACAACCTAAAAGTGTATTGACAGTACTTGAAACCAGTAGATGTAACAAGATAAATTTTATAAGTAAGTGCATTTCTGATACTAGACTGTCCCATATCCTGCCACTTTGGAAAACTGTTAATTAAAATTATGTAAAAAGCCTCCATCATAGAGAGCTGGTACAAGAAGGTCTAGTTTGAATAGGAATCAAAGGGAGATAGAATGCTCATATGGGTGTACTGCAGAGAATATTGGGGAAAGACTGGCTTCTACTAACCTGCCTCATCTTCGTTCAGGACACACATACCATCAGGAATCACTAACAAATTTGAGATGATAATGACGATAATTGATTCCCACAATATCTTTAACAATAGTTATAGTTTCTGCTGAAAAAGTAGATTTCATTGGCTACAGTACTCTGCTGAGGGCCACATGGTCAGGCTGCAAGTCTCAGCTGTCACAACACTTGGTGCAAGAAAAACACCTTTCCTTAGCCAGCTGGATACCATAATTCTGGCAACAACATCATTGAATGGTAGAAGAATTCTATGAAAAGGGAAACAGGACCTTTCAGGGAACTGATGCAGTCAATTGAACTCTATAAAGCAGCGATAACACCAATGAATAAGGCAACATAGCTCAGTAATCAGCCTCTCTAGTTTTCACTTAATGAATCAAGGTACTTAAACCTAATCACTCCCCTGGGTTATACCCTGGAATCCTGTGTTTTTCTAGGAGTTGGTAGGATTGTGCAGGGAGGTATTGGTGGGGATAGAAAAGAAGTTTCCTGTAACTTAGAAACTAGGATCATACAATCACTTAACTAGGACTTTAAATGAAAGGACAACACATTAGAGTACTGAACTAATTGTTAGAGCTGGACAACATAGTTCCACTAATCCGTACCAGATAAGGTTGATAAACTGTTTAAACATTTGTAACCCATTTTCTACTTAGATCTAGAAACTCAAGTAGAGAGATTTATGAATTTACTTATGGTGAAGTTAGGAAATAAGGTAAAAAATAATGAAAGATTCCTCATTCTGCATAATCTTTACTATTCCTTTTTTATAAGGTTGTTTTATCTCTCTTAAGAGCTTTAGTGATTTCAAGTTAAACCCCATCTATCTGTTATGTAATTCCTATCATGATTTTAGTCAACTGCTGCATTTGAAATCTTTTGGTAATTAAGCGAAAGACCTTCTATTCTGGATTTGTCCACCTATGTTTGAGTATAACTGTAATGGTATTAACTATCTTTTCCAAAATTGAATTTAAACTCTGGATAGATAGTATAATATTTGTTTCTTTGAGGGGCGGGGATGTTTTTAGGAAGGGAAGTGTGTGTGTGTGTGTGTGTGTGTGTGTGTGCATGTGCATGTGCATATGTATGTGTGTTTGGCTTAATGATCATAAACCAACCTGAACCTCACAAAAATGAAATGAAGCATTGTTACTTTATTACCTTGAGTAACTATACAAACTATATTAGTGCCAGTTTTAGATCAGAATTAGCATATCTGTTTTTGTTTCAGTTGTGTTATCTCCTTTATTTCTATTTTTTTAAAGAGTTTTAAAAATCTTGATGTTTTTGGTCTTAGTTGCAGAACTTCAAGTTGAAATTTCTAGTACCATTCATATGTATGAAATTTCAGTGATGTCTGTGATGATCAGTCTATATGAAATGGAGAATTATTGCTTGTTTTCCCATATCAATTTATCTACTGTTTGTTGTATTAGCGTTCTCCAGAGAATCAGAACCAATAGGATATAAATGGATAGATGGATGATAGATACATAGCTAGAGATATATAAGAGTAAATTTGCTACGGGAATTGGCTCACGTGATTATGGAGGACAAGTAATGTCATGATATGCCCTCTGCAAACCAGAGAGCCAAGAAAGCTGGTGGTATAACTTAGTCTGATTCTGATGGCCCAAGAAACAAGCGAGCTGCTAGTGTGAACCCTGGAGGGTGAGGGTACATGGAACGGGAGCTCTGATATCTCAGGGTAGGAGAAGATGGATGTTGCAGTTCAAGAAGAGAGAATGAAAATTCATTCACCTTTTCTCCACCATGTTATTATGTTCCTCCTTCAATAGATTGGGTAAGCCCTACCCCACAATGTTGAGGGTGAATCTTCTTTATTCAATCTAGTGCTTCAAATGCTGATCTCTTCTGGAAGCATCCTCACAGAAACATCCAGAAATAATGTTTTACCAGCTATCTGGGTAAAAAGCATTACCCAGTCAAGATGAAAGATGTAATTAACCATCACATTTGGTTTTTGTTTATTTTTGTTTTTTGTCCATAAGCAGAGGAGGTTAGAGATCAATTTATGTGGACTAAATTGTGGCTTTTTTTTTTTTTTCAACTCAGAGCAATTTCTGAAATGCGATTTGTGGTTTGCTTATTTTGTTTGTTTTGTTTGTTTCTAATCACATCTCCTTGATCCCTTTGAATGATGTCATCATTCCTCACCATGAGGACTTTCACAATGCTCATGTGCATGACTTTCACAATGCTCATGTTCTCAATTATTTAGAAGAAAGGAAGCTTCACAAAGTTGTGTAATCTTCATTAATTACGACTCTGCTGAACTCAGCTTTTATATCATCTCTCAGGACATGGACTGCAATAAGCCTTACATAGGTAGCATGTGAATTCCTACTGTAGATGCTTGTCTAATTCTAGAGCCAATGGCTCTTTCAAAATAAATGGCAGTCCCTAGCACAAACAGTTGAAAAAATGTAAGAGCAAATTTCCACTCCAGAACTTACAGTTTAGCTTCCGTTTTTCATAATACATATGCTTCTATACCTTGGCCTGGCCTTATAGCTGAGAGGAAAGATCTACCTCCATTTCTCCCTTCACTGTGTGTGTGTGTGTGTGAGAGAGAGAAAGAGAGAGTAAGAAAGAGCAGGTGCATGTGTTGGGCACAAGGGTTGCTCTCATCTTTATCTGAATTCTGAATCAGATGGAAAAATGGAAAGAAGATGATATTTAAAAGACAAAGATTGTTTAAATTTCGATTTTCTGTACCTTTTATTTAGAAAATACACAAATACTTGAATATCAATTTTCTTATCAATTTTACTGAAGTAAACTGGTTAATATAATCAACTTATTTGACATTGTCATTAGAAAGTTGGAAAATACTTTAAAAATACTTTTATTATGTATTATGGTGTTTTTCCTGTTAGTGTAGATCAAAATGCACATTAATATGCTGCTAAACCTTTCACAACTAATAATCACATCTATATTGCATTACCATTTCCCTCCTTTTTGGCATAAATCATTTCAAAATATTAATAAGATGTTTTAAAGAAACCTGATTTTAGTCTTCTTTTGAGCCATTTACACACATCAAGAATATAGGTAAGAGTTAAGGTAAACTGACATATTTCCCTTTAATTGTATGGTGGAGGATTTTATAATGGTTCCCAAGGATGGTATTATCTTCTAATTTGAATTTGCTTGACATAAATAATAAATTTGTAACTTCAAAATACTGTGGAAATGTAACTGTAAGGCAATTATGCAATAAAAGTGTCAAACTATCATTTAACTTTGAGGACATTTGATTATAATCTAATACCATTAGCTTATTTGCATAATAGAAAAAGTACTAGAATTTTGAATTACACAGTAATTTCAACATATGTTCTTTATGGTATACTTCTAAAATTAGTGCCAGAGATTGGATATAATGTTATTTATTTGGGAAAAATAAGATTTAAGCAAATTGTTAAACTAGAATTTGGAAGATTAAAATGTGTCCTTGATCATAAATTTCAATGACTGTGTGTTATTGAAATATGGCTATACATCCCTACCTAGTTTTCTTGGCTTATTGATAAAAATTACTTTTTTTGTATCTGCTTATAATTTTAGTGTATCTATATTGTACTAAAACACTTGGTTGGATAGTAAGTAATATATAGATGTTAAAAGTCTATATAGTATCCATCCTTTTCCTTCAGTTTTATCTGAAGTCTGTAAAATTCCTGCTTGCTTGCTTTCTTTTTCTATCTTTCTTTCTTTCTTTTTCTTATGTCTACCAAACCCACATCTTTATCTTACTTAAAAAAGTATTTTTAAGTATAAAATTAAGAATAAAAACAGTAACATTTAAGAGTCTTTCTTATTTTATGAGCACTTGCACTTCAATGGGTTTTGAACTTTAAAAAAGGAAATTGAGGTTTTGGTAATGTCATCATTTCCATATTTATCTTTTATTCAAATTAAGAAGGTTATTTATTTTTAAATCATTCCAAGTACAGTCATGTGTTCCTTAATGTTTAGGATACTTTCTGAAAATGTTTCATTAGGCAATTTCATCATTGTACAAACACAGAGTGTACTTACACAAAACTATACAGTGTACCTAGTACACACTTAGGCCAAATGGTACATCCTACTGCTCCTAGTCTATAAACCTATATGGCATGTTACTGTACTGAATACTGTGGGCAAATGTAACACAATATTTATGTATGTAAATATATCTAAACAGAAAAAGTACAGTAAAAATACAGTATAAAAATTAAAAATGGTAAATCTGTAGAGTACACTTAATATGACTGGAGGCTTCAGGACAGGAAGTTGCTCTGGGTGAGTCAGTAAGTATGGAATAAGTAAATGCGAAGGTGTAGGTCATTATGGTACACTACTGTATAGACTTTATAAAGCTACATTAAATGTATAAAATATTTTTCTTTCATTAATAATAGATTAAACTTAGCTTACTGCTACTTTTTTGCTTTATAAACTTTTTTTATTCTTTAATAAAAGAATAAAAACTTGTTGACTCTTTTGTAATAAAACTTTGCTTAAAACAGAAACACATAGTATAGCTGTGCAAAAATATTATCCCATAACTGCATTCTTCCTTTTTTCCTATTTTTTCTTTTTTTCCTTTTTATCTTTTTTGTTAAAATCTAAGACACAAACTCTCACATATTAACCTAGCCTACATGGGATCAGGATCCTCAATATCACTGTCTTCCACTTCTACATCTTGTTTCTCCAGAAGGTCTTCAGGGACAGTGACACACTCGGAGCTATCATTTACTGTGATAATAATGCTTTCTTCTGGACAACATCCTGAAGGACCTGCCTGAGACTATTTTACAGTTAACATGTTTTTTATTAAAAAATAGAAGTACACTCTAATAATAAAAAGTATAATATAGTGAATACATAAATCAGTAACATAGTCATTTATTATTATTACCAAGTATTATGAACTGTACATAATTGTATGTGTTATACTTTTATATAACTGGGAGCGCATTAGGTTTGCTTACAACAGCATTACCACAAATGTGTTAGTAATCTGTTGTGCTGTGACATGGTGATGGCTATGACATCACTAGGCAATAAGAATTTTTCAGTTTCATTATAATCTTATAGGATGACAATTGTATATGCAATCCGTTGTTGACTGACACATTGTTATAGTCATTGTACTCAAAATTAACTAAGGGATCATTTATTTTGAATTTGAAGGGAGCTAATTTGAGTGAAGAGGTAGGCCAGTTGAATCCAGTCCAATAAATGAGGAGAGAAGACAATGCTTTAGTTTGGAAAATGTTCAGTTTACTTCGGAGTTTTACATGTAACTGGCCTACCATATTTAAATAAGCCAGCATACAACACAGGTTAATAAATGCTAACCACTTCTTTTATCTTCCTTAATTACATGTCTAGCCCTTGCATGAATGAAAAGGAAACTAAATGAGAAACCTTCAATGAAACAATGACACAACTTCATTGAGATAAATAGCCTTTTTTGGGCTAGTGCTGAAACTCTCATTACTACATACAATTTTTGATTTTTAGGGGGAAGGAAATATTCAAATCTTGGTGTAGTGTTTGATATATAGTGCTAAATGTATTTTTATTGAATGTGTCAATTAAAAAGTACACATTTTTATTTTTGACTTACAGATGACTTTTTGGAGCATAACCCAAGAATTGTCCCACCCTGGTATGAAACTCAGTTTCTGCTATGAAGTATTTAACGAGACCAAGAAATTTAAACGGAGAGTTGGAATAATCTTATGTAAAAGTCTTCATCAACAGTTTTGTCTTTGAAGGAAAAATCTGAAGGATAATAGGGGAAATTAGAAACCAAGTAGATCTCTGCAGTACGATGGCTTTCATTTTGCCACATGTTCATCACTGTGCCTGAAGACAAGTGAATTTTGATATTTTGAATTTGCCTAGATTTGAAAATGAACAGAATAAAGTAAAAATTGCACAATGATAAAGGGTATTTGAGGAGAAAAATATAGTATATCTAAACTGTCTGTTTTTAATTTTTAATTTGAAATATTCATTTTATGCATAAAATATAGTATTTCTCAATAGTTCTGCCTATTTTTACTTAATTGATTAAATAATATTTCTAGAATGATTATACGAAAGATGGGTATCATGTTTCATGTCTTATGCTTTCTTTTTTTTTTCCATCTGCACATACAGTCTGTGACTAGGTATGCATTTATTAAGATATAACTTATGCCAGGGTAAGGTCATAATGAAGGTGTCTCAGCACTGCCTTATGGTTGAATTGACCCCATTGTCATTCCATGCCCATAAGTCTCCAATAAATTGCCATATTTAGAAATATGTAGAAATGGATTACTCAATTGTGTTGGCATCTTCACAGCTGTTCTACTTGTTTTTTGGCAGATTCACTGCCTCCTGGCCAATTCACAATGAGACAGACTCAAGAGCTTTTAATTGTGTGATATTTTCATTATTTAAGAGATAGAAATGTGAATAGGGTCAGTATTAAAGGACATAATTTCAACTTGATATTTAATATCTAAAAATCATATAAATAAAGCAAAACATTTATTCTCTGGACTATATCCATGTACCAAGAGTGGAAAAGTTTCAACTTATTAATTTTCTATTCCAACACCCACTTACAGAAGAAATATATTAAGCCATTAATCCTTTCATAAACAACTAATAGTCCCACAGTGCTAAGGATCCAATTTTAAAGCAGTGGAGAGAACAGCATTTAGCACTGTCAACCAGTGGTATTTTTGAAAGGCCATACAGAGTGGTTTTATTAATTATCTTTTAGCTCAGATAATATTCTGAAATAAAAAAAAATTATCTTTTAGTTTTTAACCTACATCCCACAGGGACATGTTTCTTCAGTTTTACAAAGGTGTAATGTAAAATGAGTTTCTATTATATTCTACCGAGGAATAAATATTATTATCTTAAATGAAATGAGCTTGCATTGATTCTAAATCTCTATTCTGCATATCCTCTTGCAACTAGCCCTGATATTTCATTGCCCATGTAGGACATAAGAGCTGTTTGAGTTTTTCTAAAATTCTATTCAGTGAGTTTAGGCAAAGGAGTAGCTCACAGCCTAGAGTTCTCTAGTCCATAACCAGCAATTCGAAGTAACACAATCAGCTTCATTAGTGAAATTCATAGCAGTACATTCAAACTTAAAATTTTCTTCATTCTGTAAATTTTAATTAAGCTTTTATAATTGGCCCAAAAAAGGATAGGTGGAAATACATACACACACACACACACACACACACGTGCATATAGATAGATAGATAGATAGAATTTTCTACAGTAGTGTTTTTTAAACTTTAGTATACATGATAACCACATGTGCATCTTGTTAAAAATGCAGATTTTTGAGTCAGAAGTTTTGAGTGGAGCCAGAGAATCTGCATTTCATACAAGTTCCCAATCTCTCCTATGACTCTGTCTTTGTGTATCAGGCTCTTAAAGGCCTCATAATTCATTTTAGAAAACAAGGGCCTTAACAAATTAGTGTGATCACAATGTGTAAAATTTTACTACAGAGTTAAGAATGAATTGTTAAGAACATATCAAATGCTGAGAAATCAAATATTTCTGAAGATGTCAGGGAAAGTTTCATTGTGACAGCAAAACTTGAACCAAGTCTGGAAGGATTTGTAGAATTTTGCTAATGGATCTGTTAAAGAAAAGGTGCTATCATTTCTGAAAGAAGTAATAGTATAATTTAGAAGGACAATGAATTATGAAAAAGTCTGGGATAATGTGACATTCAGTGTGATCTCTGGGAACTAATGAACTTGAAGGATATTGAGAGAATAGTTTGGTCAAGATAGTGAGGGCCAAATTAACAAAGTAGCTTTTATACCCTTTGAATTGCATAAGAAAAATCAGTTAATGAATAGTGGAGTAAATGATTGCTTTTTCTTAAGAAAATAATTCTACAAGCTGTTTTTAGGATTTCTTAGGAAGAAAAGTGCGGTGGAAATGGAACATGATAGTTCAAATGAAAGAAGATTACGTTAGAAGCCTACATTAAAGCAGGGCTGTGAATGATGGAGAAGAGTGACCAATTTTAAAAGATAGTGCCAGATTTTATTAATAGTAACTGGTGACTGATTTGGCATGAGAATCAGAGAGAGAAAGCAATTATGATGCCAAATTTTCTATTTTAGGAATCAGTATTAAATAATGGTGGCATTAAACATTATCATATGTCAAAATTATTGTTCTTATTAAGATAAATCAGCAACTAGCCATAAATTCAGTAATTATTCTACCTCTGTCATTTAAAAGTTAGCACATAATAATTATCAATGCATATTACACAGTTCTGACTATCCTTTGTTTTATTTTAACATGCTGATCAAAAATACTTTTATGTTTAAAAATAGAAATAATTTCCATAGGCTTCAAAATTTTAAACAAGAACATTTCTTTCAGTGTTATAATTAGAGAGGAGGATATTTTCAATTTCTCTTGTTTTATTTTACATGTTACTTGTCAATTATTTTTTCCTGGTCCTCTGGTAGCTTTATTTTCAATAGAAATAAAAAACTTTCTGGTATAATTGGACAGTTTCCACTTTTACTGGACTTTATAACTGCATATTCAGCAATAAGAGTAAGAACATTTTCAAAAAGTTAACATACATATTTGTAGTCATATGGAGGATAAGGGAGTTTGTGGTTTTTGTAGATAGTAACTGAGATTAAAATTATGAAATAAAATTTAAAGTTAGAACTCTGCTACATACTGCCATTTCCTCTAACAGGGGAAAAATTTAATAATCTTTATATTTTCTGAACTCAGCTGTAGTTTATAGCAATGGAGAAGGCAAAATATTTTGCACAAAAAATGAGGATAAATATAAAACATGCTTTTCAGTAGTATCTTACAATATTTACAATAGCAAACAGCATGACTTTCAGAAACTTGAGCATATAATAGTAATTTGTCATTTTTATCCAAGTTCATTGACATTGTCAAGGCATATTTAACTCAGCAGGAGAATTTAAATTTTATACTTGGTGATTTCATGAAGCATTCTTCTCACTCTGAGGTTTCAGCTAAAAACTCTCTTTTCTTTTCTTTCAATAAATTACCATCTATTCATTTCTCATGGCTTCATTAGAATGTTCAAATGCAAATAATCAAAACACCACCTGCTTTCAAACTATGTTTATATAAAAGTTTACTTCTCATTTGTAATTTGGATAATGGCTGAAGAAATGCTTATGAATATAATCTCTGTGGGCAACCAGAGTTAGGGAATTTGGTCAGAGTCCCATGTGGTATAACATGTTCTGTATTATCAATAGGCTGGATTTAAATTGGTTGTGTTGTATTAGACCATTGTTACCACTAGGGAAATATAAAACACATTAAAACAAAATAGAATAATGAATTTGAAAACCAATAACTAAAAGGAAAACAAAACCATTTCTTTAGTAGGAACTATGTGCTCCTATCAGTTTTGCTCTAATTCCACTTGGATGGAACACATAGCCATAAACCAGATACATACTGTATTGTACTATAACTCTCCTCTACCTAGCCCACCCCATAACAGTATCTATTTGACAGTCTTGTGAACTATAATCCAGACTTCCAATTCATGCAGACAAGGGTCTTGAAGACATCTTGCATTATGTTTTCTCCTTAATGTTCATAATGCTAGTGTTATTTATGAAATTTATACAGTAGCCAGGTGTCATGCTAAGTTTTATACATATTATTCCCTACAATCACTTCAGTATATATTATCCTATCTGCAACATGTCATCTACATTGTATAGAGAAGGAAATTACACTTTAGTAAGCTATTTGCCTTGCCCTGTCAAGGCACACAGCAGGTAAATGCCAGAACTGAAACAGGAACCATTTATTTTCACTGCATTACATTGTTTCAGTTCCTTATATTTAAACTTAATTTAAACCTCATCAAATTATATCTTGTTTTATTCCAGCATGACTCTTGGGCTCACCTTCCTTTTCTATTTGCACGTCATGAACTTGGATCCAAGACCTAACAGTTTAAACTTAATTTGTTTCTGTACTTGCTGTAAGGTAGTCTCCCTATTTCCATCCTCATCCATTCTTCCATTCTGTTTTCCACTGCCTGCTGTAATTCTTCTGTTCCAAAAATTTCATTTACTTGGTGCAGTGTTGTAAAGCATAAAATATGGTATTTTACTTGCAAGGCCTTCCTTAAATTTTCCCTTAACTCTTATTAAATTCATTTCTCATTTTAATTACTGTTAGACGTTAGCTTTCTCATGCTATTTGTGTTTGTCATCAGTGTGGTAAGTAAGCCATCTATAACTAGTTTGAATTTTGTATTTCATTACAACTTTGAATTCTCTCTTATCATTTTTATTTACATCTATACAAATTTCATCCATTCCACAAAGCACAAATTTAATCTCATTATTTACATAGACATCATTTTTACCTGTTGCTCCCAATATTCAACTTTCCTATTTAGAAACCTAGTCTGGTCCACATAGTGAGTGTTACACATTTTTCTAAAGTTAGCTATAGTTCTTTCTTCTTGTTCCTCGGAGATGATGAGCTGCATCATTATGAAGCTAAATATCTCCTTCCTAGCAACTGGCTGCCAGAATCTCATTGAAATGGCAATGGAAGCAAATCTTTTACTTTTTATGAGAAGCATATGGCCTCAGAAGTTGCTGCTGATAATATGGGTGAAGAATGAAAGGGTCATGTGGTCCAAATCAGTGGTGGGAACGATAAACCCCTTCAAAGTTTTCCCTATGCAGCAGGATGTCTTGACCTATGTGCATGTCTGCCTGCTATTGAGTAAAGGTCATTTCTGTCATAGACCTGACCTAGAAGAACTGAGGAAAAAAACCCAAATTTGTTTGCAGTTGCATTAAGGATGCCAATCTGAGCTGTCTCAACTAGATTATTATAAAAAAGGAGAGAAGGCCATTCCTGGACTGAATGATACTAACATGTCTCATTGCCTGGGGCCCAAAAGAGCTAGAATTCTCAAACTCTCTAAAGAAGATGATATTTGCCAATATGTTGTAAGAAAGCCCTTGAAAAAACAAGGTAAGAAACCTAGGACCAAAGCACCCAAGATTCAGCATTTTGCTACTCCACATGTCCTGCAACACAAACACTGGCATATTGCTCCAAAGAAAGTGTGTGAGCAAAGAAAATAAGAAAAAGGCCACAAAATATGTTAAACTTTTGGCCAGGAGAATCAAGGAGGCCAAGGAAAATACCAGAAACAGAGTGCCAGGTGACTCAGGCTGGCCTCTTTCAGAGTTTCTACTTCTGAGTCAAGTCAAAAATAAGATTTTTAAGGAGTAACAAATACATAAGATCAAACCTCAAAAAATAGCTATAGTTTATTAAACTGTTTAACATGTGCCAAGAATATTGATAACTATACTTTTTTAATCTTGTTAAAAACTAATGAGTTATGCATTATCATTAACATTACTTAAGAAAGAAAAGAAGAAGAAGAACAGGAAAGAAGGAGGAGGAGGAAGAAGAAAGTAGCTTTACTGATGTTGCATAATTACTAAATACTAAATTTGTTATCAGATCCAGCATTTCAGTTATTTGCTTCATGGTTTATAAAAAAATGATGACTTTTCTTTCTCTCTCTGCTTTTTTTAATTTTTATTTTATTTTTTTTTGAGACAAGGTCTTGCCCTGTTGCCCAGGCAATGGTGTTGTCAGGCTGGTCTTGAACTCCTGGTAAGTGATCCTCCTGCTTTGGCTTCCCAAAGTGCTAAGATTATTGGCATGAGGCACCACACTCAGCCTTTATCTGCATTGAACTGGAGTGGTTTTAGAAACCATAGGATTCATATTTTTCATACCTCTTTAAACCAATGTTTTTGAAGTCATTTCATGTAATCACAGAAGAGATGAGGTAGTTACTCATAAAAGAAATGAAAGCTTGTGACATTTTATCATTTCGGGGGGTATTAATTATGAGAATTTATAAAAACAGTTTTATAAAAGGAAAAGTTTATTCTGAGAAAAAAATGTTACACCTGTTTTCAGAAAATTAAATTTATGCTACTATTGACAGATAAATGGATCATATGATTAAATTTTGTCTGACCCGAAAATTCATCATGTAAACAACAAATTCATTGTTTTAAATATGTATTAATCTGATTCTTCTCTCTTTAGTGAAGAAGTGGAGGAGGGGATGAATTAGAATTTAGTATTTGGCCTAAGAATAAACCAAGAAAAATTTAATTCATATGGATAGCACTTTATTTTTTAAATCCACAACATCATTTCTATCATAAAATGCCTGAAAGAACTTTTTTTCAGTCAGTGACCCCAGATAAATAAAAATGGAATCCTCAATGTCTGTCCTATAACACAGGGGTTGGCAAACTATGGCACACAGATGGAAGATAAAATGGACATCTATATAGGGCAAGGAGCAAAGAAAAATTTCTCTGTCAGTTTTCATCTATGGAGTAAAAGAAAAACATCTTAACATTTATAAGATTTTTTAAAAAATCAAATAAAACTTTGGTCACCTTCAAGCTTTTAATGTCTTAAATAGGATCAAATTCCAACGTGGCACTCAGCTTAGATTTGTATACTCCTTTGAGAGTGCATTTTTGGTTCAAAATATAATCAAAGAGAATGAGACTAACCAGATTTTGTTCAAAAAATATTGTATGTGGCAGAACTGAAAAAGTCACTTCATGTTCAACATTAATTAGTTCTTTTGTTTTAAAATGCATCCTCTAAGGCTTTTACTGTTGCTGATGAGAGACTCTATCTGACACTAAGTAAAGTCAACAATGCAGCTGGAAAGAAGGAAAATATCCCACACTAACAATGTTTTAAATTAATTATGAGAAAGACTGAGCTGGCCAGTTGAGGAATAAATTAAAAAAACACTGTTTTACATTTGACCTTCTTTCTTAAGTGTTTGATTGTTTGATTTTATGCAAGTAGCTTTTAGGAATTTCAATGTCAAAGAAAATTGGCTATATAGTGACACATTCTATAAGCACAGACACATGTACTTAGATTATGTGCATCTCTGAATATATGACACTGAATTTGTAGGTTTCACACAAAAAGTCTCAGTAATATAAGTGTCTGGGAATTTAGTAAATGTATTTTTTGTGTTGTATGTCTATATTTCTATAATTTTTTATGTTATAAATCATTATATGATTACTCAAATAAAAAATAAATAGACTAATTTGATTTTGTAGCTGTGAAAAAAAGAAACTAAATAAACAAAATTGAACCACTATTATTGTCTCCTTTCTCTAAATCTGTCACAATGTCTACTGTGGTTTTGATTTCTTGTATTAGTTCTATTATCTCTCAAATTGTAATATCCTCCTTTATAGTACTATCCTGAATTTTAAGTTCCTACATACATTGTATTTAAATTCATTCTTTGTGTGATTAACTTAGATTTAGCTTTAGGCAGAGTGCTAACTTGAAGTCCCCTGCAAGGTACTATCTCTACCATGCTTCAATATCTTTACTTTTGTCATCTAACACTTATACCAGGCAGAGTGTGAAGCAAAATATGTCTAAAGGAGATCCCAGTGTGCTTCCCTTTGTCTGGCTAAAATAACCTTGGAAGAATTCTTATTATTTCTACCATTTTATCAAATTACTTTACTCAAGCATAAAATCATACTCTATTTGAAATTAATTTGATTTCAAATAATTTTTAACTTGAATTATATAAAATTAAATACATTTTGTCTACTTAATTGACAATTTCATAAGGTTATGCCTAATATTTATGTATCCAATTGTTTTAACTTTGGTCCATAAACTTATTCATAAAAGTTTACAGTTAATTCTGAAATATAAATTGTCCCAAAGAAGCTACTTGCAATGTCAATATTAATATGATTTATACATAAAAGATCCATATTCCTGAATTAGAGTGAAATAGAAAAAAACATAGAGTATTTTATGATTTTTTTCTTACTGTTAGCATTATGAACATAAATATCCAATCAACTAACATTTAAAGCCTCTACTAATATTAATATAGGCTAAATTATCCAATGACTGTTAAGAATCAGAAATCTGTTTTATTGCATATCAAACAACATAATATAAATAAGGAACAGAACAGATAACTAAAATGCCAGAAATTGAGGACAAGATGCATGCACATGCTAATTTACACTATAAAGCCAATAAAATGCTATGAAACAATGAAATAACATGAAAGTCAGTGATAGAGACTTCAGTGTAGAAAGTAGAACTTAAAATAAATTATTTGTTTTTAAATGATACGTGATAAGTATCAAAGAAGGGAATTTTAAGTTCTAAAATTAGATCTAAATAAATACATCTGCTGTGTGTATCAGCAAGGTCACATTTGAGAGATAATCACAGCTATCCATAACATATATTTCATACTAGGTTGTGTACATTGCTTCCTGCCTTGGGGACATTTACTTTTGCAAGATAATACAAACACTGTTTCAAAAAATATTTTTTCTCTCCTTAAAATTAGTTTGTGCTTACTATTACATAGCTAGAAAATACAGGAAATTAATTAGGGCATTAGAAGCTGGACTGTTTGACCAGTCTGTTTTTCCCAGATTTTTATATCTGAAGTAGTGCTTTGCCTCTTTTATTGTATTTTCCTCTAAGACTTGCTGAGAAATTCTAATTACTACATGTTCAATTGCATTATGCTACCCAGGGAGACAAATGATGATTGCAAGCAGAAATAAAACTTTGTTTCAGGCCAGCTTGTACTGACTACAAAATTCTTTTTAGTTTTTATTTATTTTAAAGCAAACTATTTTCACTATTGAAAAGTTCAATAAAGCATGACTTTTTTAGAAATTCTCTTTTACATAGGGAAAAAATTTAGTAATATGCTATAGGAAGTTTCTTAGTTCATAAACTGATGTCTTCTTTATCTTTCATTACCATCAAAGTTAAACATCAATAAAACATTAAGATATCCTTCACCAGTTTAGATTGGAAATTTGGGTACCCATGCATGTACTTTGCCACTGCAAAATTAAACAAAAATTACAGAGAGAAAATGTCTCATTTTAAATATTCAATTTATAGTACTACTAAAATCAAGAAGAATTCATTGCTGAAAGTTTGAAGAGAAATAAGATTTCTCTGTTCTCAGAGTTTCTCCTCTAAGACATAAAATACAAAAGGGAAGTTAGTCACTTTACAGTGAAGAAAGCCAGAAGACATCAATTAAGCCAAACAGTAAAGATTAATATCAACACTAACAAGGCATATCAGCATCATGGGCTGTTTGATATCATGCACTGAAAAAGACAAATATCAATGTTGTGCTATTCTTGACAAAAACCTCTAACCTAATTCTAACCATGTGTAAACATAGACAAATATAAATTGAGGTCCACTTTAAAAAATAACTGATCAACACTCATCAAAAGTGCCAACCAAGGTCATGAAAGACAAGGGAAGGATATGGAATTGCTAGAAGAGACTGAAGAGAAAATAACAACTAATTTTAATGTGAGGTCTTGTTTAGGATCCTGAAACAAACAAAAAAGAACACCAGAGGAAAAATTGGTAAAATTTGCATAACGTTTATAAGTTTACTTTATCATATAGTACCGATATTTGTTGTTCTTGATAATTGTACTATGTTGTATAAGATACTAACTTCAGGTAAAGCAGGGTGAAGGACTGTAATGGTTTGCAACTTTGCTAGCATTATAAAATTAGTTCAAAAGAAAAAAGAAAAAAAACACAAAAATGAACATAAAAACTTTAGCAGCCTTCAAGAAGGAAGAACGGGAGAAGAAAAAGTAGCATAGGCAGAAACAGAATTTTTGTAATTTTTCTTTTTTGGGTAAGATTAGAAAAAAGATTAGGAATTAAAGCAGTGAAGAAGCCAAAAACTTTTTTAGGGCCTAAAAAGGAGAAATACTTGAAGAGATAAGACCTCTTGTTTCTTACAAAGCTTAAGCACACTTATCAAACTTAAGACCAGGGTAATTAAAAGCAAAGCCTCAGGCTATATATTTCTTGTTCCTCAGAACATCCACCTGGAAATAAAGTGTGATTAACAGCATTTTAGGCTGTTAAAGCATCTTCCTGGCATGTCTTAAGTACTGGTTTTGGATAATTAAGAATTTTCTTCTACATTGAAGATGAAGATTCTGATTAAGTTGATGTGGCATGGAGTCCACATATTTTTATTTTAAAGTTCCAGGGGAAGGTAGGGGGAGGAGAATTTTAATTTCCACTAGAGTTTGTGATTTACTACTCATTTTCTTTGAATAGTTGATTTTTTTCCTTGTGAGGCAACAGTTCCCAGAATATAAACAGGGCACTAAAATTTACTACCTCTGATTTTCTGTGTTGTTTTTGTCATTAGTTATGTTTGAACAAAACAAAGTAAATAAATAAGGGAGAGGCATTGCCTTGAAAGCCTTAAAGTCAGCACTCTGGCTATTGCCAGAAATATTGTGAGTATTTGATCTAGACAGAAGAGAATGGGGACCTAAAATGATATCTCCATCCTTTCTTCCAGGTGACAGGACATTTCTCTTTAACTAAGACATTTTTTCTATGATATGACACCCACTTATCTTCAACACAGTTTTATCAGCCTTTTGGTCAATGTGAATCTATGCAGAGTTGCAACAGAGGGAACAGCCTAAAAAAAAGGGTAAAATGATTTACCAGTTATCTTTTTAAAACACTCTCACCCTTTTGGGGAATTAAAACCTGCATTTTTGCCTGAAGCCAGTAATCTGAGAGACAAGGAAGTGTTGTTTTGTTCTTTGTACCACAGGAGATGACTTAACTGAATTGTCCCTGCAGAAGTCACAAGATTGTTTTCACAGGAGATGGGGTGGATCAGAAACATCAACTATAGTTAAACGGTAACAGCCTGATGCTGAAAACCCTCTCTTTAAAAGCTCTGTATTTCTGCTTACAGAAGGATTGTAGTACTTTAAGATGCAAGTCTGCCATACTCCTCATTTGCTGGCAAGTTAATAAACCTCCCTTTCTTTGTTCTCAAACCACTTGTCCTCTTTCTTCTGAAGCAAACTCCAGGACAAGTGCTGAACTTTCGGTAATAAGAGTTGAGCACTAAGTTGTCTCAGTTGGTTCATAGAACTCTTGAATGTAATGATTTACTTTTGGTATGTTTGTATATTAATGGTTTTCCTGAGAAGTTTAGAGAGGTTAATTAATGTAAAGATCTAGATTAATTTTCTTCCATATGGATATCCTGTTGCTTCTCCATCATTTATTACAAAGAAAGTATTTTCTACCATTTAAATACATTAGCATTGAAATCAATAGAAGAATACATGTGGGAGTTTATTTTGCATGCTTTATTTTTTTTCTGTTGATCTGGTGATTCTTTTCATGCTAGTACTTAGTAATTCTACTAAGCTTTGAAATGAGATAGTTGGAGTCCTCCAGTGTTTTCTTTCTTTTTTTCTCTCTGAAATTATTTTGCCTACTCTAGGTCTTCTTAATCACCATACAAATTTGGAATCAATTTGTCAATTTTTATGACATAGCTTGCTGGAATTTTTATGGGACTGCATTGAAACAATATACCAATTTGAACTATGTATCACATTTAAAAAGTATATGTGCATAAAAATACAGTTATGTGAACCAAAATAAAATCTTACGGCTTCCCCCTAGCTGACTGAATGGACGCTGTCTTGGCCAAGAGAATATCCTAAAACTGAGTTACTAGCCATGAGAAGGGAGGTCAGACATGCCTCATTATTTCCCCCTTCCTTCTTGGAGATATCCTTTGTAACTTAACAGGCCTAAGGCTATGCAAGACCCACCAGTAGGTCCTCAATTTACATACAAATCACTTGAGTCTGGGTATTTGGCCTACCAGGCTTATCTCAATTAACAGACTTCCTTATCTTAATTTAAAATATTCCAAGCCTTTAGACAAAGCTTCATTTCTTTAACCAATTGCAAATCAAAGAGTCTTTAAACCCACCTATAACCTGCAAGCCCCCACTTTGAGATATTCCATCTTTTCAGGCCAAACCGATGTACACCTTCCATGTATTGATTTACAACTTTACATGTACTTCCTCTCTCCCTAGAATGTATTAATATAAAACCAAACAGTAACCTAACCACAGTGAGTCCACTTGCTCAAGGTTTCTTGGGTGTGGCTCCAGGTCCTGGTCCTCAAATTTGGCTCAGAATAAGCCTCTTTAAATTATTTTACAGAATTTGGCTTTTTTCCATTGACAGATAGAAAGAATAAGATCTAGTGTTCATTAGCACAATATAGTGACTATAGTTAATAATTTATTGTATATTTCAAAATAACTAAAAGAATAAAATTGGAATGTTCTTAACACAAAGAAATGATAAATGCTTGAGATGAGGGATACCCCAATTACCATAATTTGAGGATTACACTTTGTAGACCTATATCAAAATATCACATGTATGCTATAAATATGTATAACTATTATATATCCCTAACAATTAAAAATAAATGTTTAAAAATTTAAAAAATATATTGTTCTAAACAACCATATAATATATCCCTCCATTTGTTCATGTTTTCCTAAAGAAATTCAATGTGCAAATTTTAAACATCTTTTGTTATATCTATAACTGAGTATTTTATTTTACTTAGAAGCATTACCTTTTTAAATTTAAATTTTCCACTTGTTTATTGGTAGTATATAGAAGTAGAGTTGAGTTTTTTTTATATGTTCTATTCTTCAACATTGCTAATTTTCTACTGATTCTGGTAGATTTTTGGTAACTTCTTTTGGGTTTTGTATGTACATAATCATGTTGTCTGGGAATAAAGACAGGTTTGGGGTGTGTGGGTGTGTTTGTGTTACTTTTGCAATCTCTGTGCTTTTTATTCATTCTTCTTGCTTAAATTGATTCAACTTCCAGTATATTGTTAAATAGAAGTGGTGAGATTGGAAATTTTTTGTCTTGTTCATGATCTCAGGAAGAAACCATTTAGTCTCTCAACATTAAGTATGAAGTTACCTCTAGATGGTTTGCTGATGCTCTTTATTATTTTGAAAAAAGTTTCTTTTCATCCCTGGTTTTCAGAGTCTTTTTCTCATTAATAGATGTTGAATTTAGTCCAATGTTTTTTTCTGCATCAAAAAATGAGTATAGTTTTTTTTTGAGATGATTATATGCTTTCCTCCATTTTATTTCTGTTTATGTAGTGAATTATATTGATTTTCCTTAAACCCAAGTCGCATTTATGGTCTAAAACCAACTTAGTATAAAAGTATTTATTTTTATATATTGCTGGATTTTATTTGCTAATAATTTGTTCAAGACTTTTATGTCTATGTTCATGACAGATTTATTTTTTGCATTTTGTATTTTATTATAACACCTTTGTCAGGTCTTGATGTCAAGATAATACATTATTAACTTAATCTTCGCCTCAAGTGTATGAAGTTAGTATTACTAATGCATTTTGCAGATGACTTTCAAAAAAAAATGAAAGGGAGTCTTTGCTCAGTAAAGGAAGTCTTTACTAAGCATATTTAAAATACATTAGATCATTATGGTGCTTTTTAAAACTGCATACTCTTGGAATTATGCATGAGGCTCTGACCCATAAGGTCTTGAGTAGGATAGCCTAGCAACAGACTTCCCTGAAGGTTATGGAAACAATGGAATATGGAGAATTTACTCTTCAAGATAGAGGGCTCAAAACTTTGCAACAGATCCTCATTGAAATATATTCTGAAAAAAAAAAAATCTTGTTTCCCAGTATGTAATATGGAATAGGTAATTTCATCTATTAATCCATCAGCATTCATATGTCAAATCATCATTCCCTGCAGATACTTCCCATATATGATATTTTTTCAGGAGAGTGACATTGTAGAATTCAAATATTTTACAAGACAATGGTTTTTAGCCAAATTTCCCCAAACTTAATACATTGTTTTAAGCAAACAAAAACAAGTAGGAACATTTAACCTACATTTCAAATATTAGTGTAGAATATCAAGTTTATTTCAGCAACGGCGGGCTGAAAAAAAAAAAAGAAAAAAATAGAATATCAAGTTCACTAGTAGATGTTTTGAAAAACATATCAAACATCAACAACAAGGTTACATGTCTGATTTTTTCCTGAAACTGAGAAAGGCATCAGAGGCTCCTATTCAGTTTGAATCATTCTCTGCCACTGCATGCTTGTTTTGAATGTGTTTCTTTAGGGACTTTCATACTTAGCCTTTTTTGTTATTATTTAGTGTTTTAAAAAGGGACCTCTAAATATTCAGAAGGTCTGATAAAAATATGGAGAATAAAACAAAGAATAAAAAAAAATTTCAATGTAAGGAAAGATATAATTGCAAATAGTTTGATACCTGAAAGTAATGTTTTAAGCATTTTACATCCCAATGTGAATTTTTCCTTTATTAGGTGTTTTGCTATGTTTTGACACATTTGAGAAGATGATGAAGGAGTTCAGTATATGTGTAAAACAAATATAACATCCCCATTTAGAATCATGATAAATAGGCTGTTGGTTAGTACTATCATACAGACATATGCATTTTCCAAACTAAATGATGCTATTAATCCAGAAATATCTGAGATTCATATAGGTTTTAAACAGTCCCAAAGCTTTGGAAGACAATAAAAAGTGTTCTTTTCATATAATTTCAAAAAGCTATAATATTTCCAAGAAAAATTTTGACAAACATGGTATAAAAGGGAAAATCTCACTTATGAACACAAATGAAAAAATTGAAATTTAAATATCAAATTTAGCAACATAAATATGAATAATGCACTATTAGAAAATAATTGTTAGATATGAGCATAGCTCTAATAAAGAATATCTATTATTTATTAAAATCTTAAATAATAGGCAAAATGAGTTTAAAAAAATGGTTAGTCCGTAGGATGCTAAAGTTGCATTTGATATAATTCAACATCAATAGTGAAATAAATTGTTTTATATGTCATTATTTATAGAAGTATAATAACAAGTAATTAAACCATAATATATCTGTTTCTAGCCAATAGCCCAATGTACTTATAATACAATAAGAGTTGACATTCTAATTGTTAGCACTGGTTTATTATGAGTCAGGTACTGTTTATAAGTTTAATTTTCACAATAATCTTAATGGCTAAGTTCTATCAAAATCTTCCTTTTACAGTGAAAGAAACAGGGAAAAAGTAATGCTTTGTGGCTGGAGAAATGTAATTTGAATATATGTGGTCTAGAATTAATGATTGGGCCTTGACCATTCTGCCGTATTGCCCTTTGTATTACATTTATCAAAGACAGGATCCCACAGTAATTATGCAAGGGGTTCTGTCATCCCTCAGCTATTACATTTTCAATTTTCAACTGGATTCTAGTGCAGCAAAGACTGGATTTCCTGGTTTCAAATTCCATTAGAAATACCATGAGCAGAATTTCCCCCATAGTAATCCATTTTGTTGGCCTGGAGAGCAAGCCAGTTGGATCCTGAGGAACATCTCCTTTTGAGAGGCAAAGTTTAACTTTTGTTAAAACTGATGGCTTGCCACCGAAATCTCCACCTTCAACTTCCCCTGTCTTTAAAGCATGATAGAATGCAACAATCCACAGCCTCCAATGTTACCAAGTGCAGAGTAGCTGAAATCCTCAGGTAACTTCTCTAAGTATTTGGCTCCCCAGTCCATATTATACAAAGTCAAAGAGCTTGCACATCTTCTCATTAACTGAACTGCTTTTCCAAATTTTCTCTATAAAAATTAAAAACAGTGGAAATTGGAGCACTTCCACTAGAACAGAAAAACATACTGAAATACAGCAGAACTTTCTGATTCTGGTATGACTTCCTGAGTAATGACAGAAGAATTAAACACTCATGAGTTCTTTTTCTAATAAATTATTATTATTATTATTTTGAGACAGAGTCTCACTCTGTTGTCTGGGCTATAGTGCCATGGCATCAGCCTAGCTCACAGCAACCTCAAACTGCTGGGCTCAAGTAATCCTTCTGCCTCAGCCTCCCAAGTAGCTGGGACTACAGGCATGTGCCACCATGCCCGGCCAATTTTTTCTATATATTTTTAGTTGGCCAATTAATTTGTTTCTATTTTTAGTAGAGACAGGATCTCAGTCTTGCTCAGGCTGGTTTCGAACTCCTGAACTTGAGTTATCCTCCTGCCTCAGCCTCCCAGAGTGCTAGGATTACAGGCGTGAGCCACCACACCCGGCCTCTAATAAATTAGCAATATATTGTGTAACCCATAGTCTGTGATATTGTGGTATTCATCTCCAACCCTAGTGTGTAAGGGATGAAGAAAGACAAAGGACTCAAGGCTGACACAAACTCTTCAAATTAATAATGATATCATCATGGACAGATAATTTACTTTTTTTGCTTTAATTATTTTAGACATTAAAAATATATTAATTATACCTAAATTGTAGAAATAAGAAACTGTTCCTGATACACAATAAGATTTAAGTAAGTGATGTTTGTTCTTATTATTAATTGCTACTAGTATGTTTATTACCACTATTATACTTTGTACTATATAAAATGCCACAAACTATGTTCCCACTAATACCAGCTTGGAGAGACCTGATTTTATTACACTTAATATCATTCTAGAATAGAAATAAGATAAGAAAAAATGAAGAAAATATAAATAAAGGAAAAGAAAAGGCAATTAATTTTAATGTTTTTAAACACTGCGATTTTGGATTTTTTTTAAATTGGATTTTTTTAATTTGGATTTTAATTTGGATTTTAAAATTTGGATTTTTTTAAAATCCTAAAAATATCAAATGGAAACTTATGACTAACCTAATATAAAAATTGTACTTTTAGACATACTAGACAAATGTAAAATGAATAAAAAGTTAAAAATACATTGAGAAAAGTTTTGTCATTGATAATATCAATACAAATATTAATATGAAATCAAGAGAACCCACTTAACAAGATGTCTGTAATATGTAAATGAAGAGTATTACAAAAATGTAATGAGAGGCATGAAGGAAACTTGAATGCATGGTGATTTTTACATGGTTGAAAGAATAAATATTTGTTATCATGGCAATTTCTCCAAATTTATTTGTAAAGTTTATATAAGCTATATAATGCCTGATATGTTTTATTTTGTTTTGTTTCAGTTTAAACAATGATTTTAATATTTTTTTATAGGAAATGGCCATACATTTTTTAAAAATATAATAAGTTTAGCATTAGATATTGATATGTACCATAAAACTATTATAAGTAAGAGTTATATTATTAGTGTTGGAATGAATAAACAGACAGACAGACACTAACATAAAATTCATCTCCTTTCTAAATATAAAGAGTGAAAGTGGCTTGTGAATCATTTTTGAAAAAATGAATTATTCAAAAAGTGGTTAACTAGTAAAACATTGAGAATACCATGTAGCCAAATTTCTCAAAACATAGCCTATTTTTTTTTAAAAAAATGGATATTTTAAATGTGTTCCTTTTTTGAAGAAAGCCTTTTAAAAATTACATGATATAACATATCAGTGATCTTTATTGCTTATCATATGCTTTTCAAATGCTTTTGTCAACACGGAAACAAAATTAAATGGCAGAAATCAATGGGATATTATTTGCATTATAAATGAAGTACAAATAGACTTATAAGGTAATGTATGCTAACAAGTAACCAAAATCCTGAATGGAAAATTTATTAAAACATTAAATAGAAAATTGGGCATGAAATAGCAATTTACAGATTGGCTGATATGTTTATTCAAAAATAATTCAATTTACTAGTAGGTAGAACAGAGAAACAAAATACTTACAAGATATTTATTGTATCATTTTGATAGTCATAGTTTGAAAATAATAGATAATATTCAGATAGCAAAGCTGTAAAAAATAGGTATCTATCAAAACTCCTAATATATTCATACTTTTTCAAGCTATAATTCTAGTCCCATTAATTTATTCTAAAGAAAATAATATAAGACTTGTATAGAGATGAATGTCTTAGGATTTTTATTTTAGGTTTGATACAAGAAACAGCTTAAGCATTCTTCTATTAAATATTAGATAAATTTATAATGAAATCCATTAAGTCTTTTAAAATTGTTTCATTAAAGAATACATATTGGTATGGGAAGATTTACATTCTGTCTTTGGTAAAAAGTTGGCAAGCACCAATATAGATAGTATATTACAATTCATGTATATAAATTAGCATTCTTCTAATATTATAGAAGATAATTCATATTACATCTAAATTTTATATTCTTTCCTACTCCCTAGTGGACCAACACACACATTAATCTCAGGCATTAAATGTAGTTTAGCTCAATGAATAGTTCTGCATTGTTAAAGTTACCCTTGACTTATGGCTAAAGTAGAGTAGAGAATAGGATGAATGTGGCAGAGAGATCTTACCTCTCATTACAGTTTTGTATCTATCTTGACTGGATGCCTTTAATTGTCCTAAAGTTTCTTTTTATGATATTACCACTCTAGTGTTATGGTTATTGTTTGCACAGAATAGCTTTCCCATCTTTTTACTTTTAATGTGTCAACATGTAGAGTGAGATTCTTCTATATGACTTAATATTTGGTCCCTATTTTTTTATTTATTCTCATGAGCTCTACCTTTTCAGTGGAATTTCTATAACATTTATATTTAATATAATTACTGTTATTATTGTATTTGAAATTATGATATTGCTATTTTATTTCTTATTTTTCTTATATATACTGTAATTTATTTCATACGTCTCTTTTTAAATTATGTTTTTGGTATTTTCTTTTATCTACACTCTTGACTAATACCTATTTTTTTGTTTTTTATGGCAAATCAAGAATTATCAATATGATTATTATTATTAAAGCCTCCAAGACATAGCTAAAAAGTAGCTGACTTTCTTTGGATGTGAAGACTACCTTCTTTTTCTGGTTTTGTTTCTACTACTAGATAAGTTGAACTTGAACAGAAACACTAATGTCATGGGCAAAAAATAATTTAATATATATATTTAGATATAACAAATATACATAAAACATTAAACATATATTTAATTTAAATATATGTATCAATATAACTTATTTCTATTATTTCTACATATTTGTACTTAGTATAGCTGTACTGTAAGAACCATATTCAAAAATTGAATCATTGAATTGATTTAGTGTGTTTAACTTCACAAATATTGCAAATTTTGTTGTTAGCTCTATGTTAACAAGATTTATGAAATATAATCTAATTATTTTACTCATCAGATTTAAATTTGTTAAATAGCTTTATTTGTTAAATATATCACTTTGAAATTTCATTAAGCATTTGGCCATATGAAGTTTTAATGTCTTGAATACATTTTAAAGTAATCAGCATTTTTTAAATAATTAAATAGATAAGAATTGGTTTACACAACTCTATTCAGTGCATTGTTAAGAAAAATCAAATGCCTCATTTAGATACAAACAGATAAACTGATTATAAAAAATAAATCAATTTTATTAGGGACTAGATTTTACTATTAATATTTAAAAGCCAGAAATATAAGGAAGCATATTATACCTGACTATATTTGTATTTATAACTGATTTCATGTGCCAAGTCTATAACAATAAATCAGAAAGATTTATTTCTAAACACTGTACATTGTTATCAGCCTGAAATCAAAGAAATATTATAAGATGAAACTACATATTTATGTATTCCTGAGGTAATGGATCCTGGTATACTGGAAGTCAAATCCTTATTATTGCCTCTGAAATTAATGATATTCAAGAATTCAAATATTAGCAAAACTGTTCCTCGGCTTGGGAGCTTTGCTTTGATTACTACTCTTCTCATTAGTTTTTCTTCAAAACTAGAAATAGTTATTAACAATTATTATCACCACATTGCCTTATATGGAGAAAATGGCATTTATGGATATTGACTTATTATTGCATGTTTTCTTTAGAATGCTTATTATTGAAAGTAATGTAAATTCTATTATTTCTTACATTGCACAGAGCAGTGTATTAGCAAATTAGAAACAACATTTCCTAGGGCATGATAGAGACAATTGATGAGTCTATAAGAGAATTTGAAGCCTGCATAATATTTAAAACAGAAAATTTTCTGCAATAACTACTTCATCTGTTCCCATAAGAAAGTAACAAAATTCACTTAGTTTAGCATAAGGACAAAGCACAGAAGAGGCTTAGCAATTAGGTACAATCCTTTAAAAGGAGCAGTTCTACATATTACTGTCTAGAACTTCCATAAATTATAAGCAAAGGTGAGAATGCATTGGAAGTATTCTGGTGTACCTTCTATAATTCAATGTGAGTGAATAAACAGTATTATGGAAGAGAAGCAAATTTTAAAAAAGATAAGAATTCAATGAGATATACCTATAGAACTGCGAAGTTCTGCCATCAGTTTGACACGAGACTTAATTCTAATTTCTCTGGGACTTAATCAAATCTTGAGGAAAAATCTTGAGGAAAGTTTACTTTCTCAGATCAGATACACATGCCAATTCCTGACATCTATGTTTGAGGAGTGGAAGAGGAAAGTTATAGCACAGAACCTGGTTACCAGAGAGGGGTTGAGGCCAAATCCAAATAACTACCTTCTATAGAGTCTAAAAGGAGAGATTCTATTGAGATGTCACTGGGGGAAAACATTAATAATCATACATACATCTCCTATGCAAGCTACATTTTCATCAACTAATCTTTATTTTTATTATGTATTGTAACTTATAGATGTCCTTTTTGTTTCATTTGCTTAGGTTTCTAGGAGACCATCTTATTTTCCCCCACAACTTCTCTACCTCTCTGTTGGCTATTAATGCTATCAATAATATATTTATATTCATAAGCACATTTCTTCTGTTTTTGCTCCAGAGACTCCTCAGCTGATAAGGTCTGTTCACTCTCTTGTATACGTCCTGTTGGATCACTAGTACTACTGCACAGCTACCATATGGAAACTTCCTTGATCTTTTATCCTCAAATTTCTCATTGTTGCCACCTGTGTGAAAACCTATAGGACCCTATGTAGAACAACTATCTCATTTCCTGGATTCAATGTTTTATTTTTTCATAGTTCAATTATTTTATTTTCTGCTTCAAAACACATGGTGAAGTAGATACTTAGTCAGGCTTTATTTATTATTTATTTTTAAAATGTGTGCAAATATATAGGGTACAAGTAAAATTGTGTTACATGGCTTTAGCATATCCGTCAGCAGAATAACATACACTGTACCTATTAAATAATTTCTCACCATTCACCTCCCTCACACTCTCCCACATTTATGAGTCTACATTGTCTATTATTCCACACTCTATGGCCATGTGTGCATATTATTTTGCTCCTAAATATAAGTGAGAACAAGAAGTATTTGACTTTCTGTTTCTGAGCTGTTTCACTTAAGATAATGGCCTCCACTTCCATCCATGTTGCTGAAGAAGACATGATTTCATTCTTTTTTGTGTCCAAATAATATTCCATTTCATTCCATTTATAGTTATGTATATATGCCACATTTTCTTTGTCTAATTACTTACTGATGTACTGTTAGGTTGATTCAATATCTTTGCTATTGAGAATAGTGCTGTGATAAATATACAAGTGCAGCTATTATTTTGATAAAACAATTTCTCTTCCTTGGGTAGATAACAAGTAGTAGGATTGCTAGATGGAATGGTAGTTCTGTTTATTAGTTATCTGAGAAATCCCCGTACTGTTTTCCACAGAGGTTGTATTATACTAATTTACATTCCCAGCAACAGTGTTATAAGTATTGCCTGTTTTCTGCATCCTTGCCAAGAGGTCTTATTTTTTGTCTTTTTAATAATAGTCATTCTAACTTGTCATGGCCCATTTGCAGGATGGGGGATGAACGCAAAACACAAAGAAACACACAAAGAAAGACATGGACACACATAAAGATGGTACAAGACTGCAGCGCCAAACGCACCAGTCCTTTTATTTTTATACCTTAAAAATCAAAGTTACTTCCTTATACATGACCACCCAGGCATTGCAGCAACGGCCATAAATCTGGAACACATAACCTAAGGACACAGATGTACCATGACTCAAGGTTTCCAGGCAGTTGCTCAAAGCATAGGTCAGAGGCTGAGATAAGCAAAGGTTAAGCAAGGCAGCCACAGGGGGCACTTTCCATTCCCAGTTCCTCTTGGCTGGCCCCGGCAGCTGTGCCTGTCTTAGGTTGTTCCTCTTTGAGGAATCTTACCCATCTCTGGCTATCCAGCCATCTTACAGGACCAAGCAACAATAATAGGAACAATGTGCTTATCGTGTGGCCTCCAGGTCCCTATTAACGTTGAGCTGGGCAGCTCTTGCCTATTTGCAGAAACTCAGACCCTTTGTTATACCTTCAAGCAGCAACCCTGTTTGTTGGGTGAACCTTGGCCAGAATGTATGACTCTCACGCCGCTCTGAGCTGGTCACGTACTCCTTCTCCTAAGATTAATTCTTAAGCTGCACAATTATATGTCAAGCCCCCAACACTAACTGGTATGAGGTGATATCTCATTGTGGTTTTAATTTGCATTTCTCTGATTATTAGTGATGTTGAGAATTTTTTTGTATGTTTCTTGGCCATGTGTATGTCTTTTTAAAAAATTTCTATTCACGGCATTTTCCAAGTTTTTTATGGGATTATTTGTGGAATTTGTTTTTGTTGTTGATGGTGAGATGTTTGAGTTCCTTATAAATTCTGGATAGTAGTTCCCTGCTGGATGAATAATTTGCAAATATTTTCTCCCCTTCTGCAAGCTATCTGCTCACTCTGTTGATTATTTTATTTATTTATTTATTTATTTATTTATTTATCTATTTTTGCTGTGCAGAAGCATTTTAGTTCAATTAAATTCCATATGTCTATTTTGGTTTTTGTTGCCTGTGCCTTTGAGGTTTTTTAAGTCATGAATTCTTGCCTAGACCAAAGAGTTTGCCCTAGAATTTCTTTTAGTATTTTTATTGTTTCAGGTCTTATATTTGATTCCTTTATCCATATTGAGTTGATTTTTGTATATGGTGAAAGATATGGGTCTAGTTTTATTCTTCCACACATGGCAATTCAGTATCATACTATTTTGGTTATCTTAGCCTTGTAGTAAAATTTGAAGTCAGGTATTAAGAAACCTCTAGCATCTTTTTGCTTAGGATTGCTTTGGCTATCCAGGCTCTTTTGCGGTTCCATATGAATTTCAGTGTATTTTAAGTATTTAATGTAACTTAATTAAATATTTTATGTAAATTTACATTCTTCTGATCCATGAGCATGAAATGTTTTTTACATATGTTTGCATTATTTACAGTTTTGTTCATTAGTGTTCTGTAGTTTTCCTTGTAGAGATCTTTTACTTCCTTGGCTAAATATATTCTTAAATATTTTATTTTTGTAGCCATTGTACATGAGGTTGTCTTCTTGATTTGGTTTTCCACTTGATCATTATCAATGTATGGCAACACTACTAATTTCTGCAAGTTTATTTTCTATCCTATAACTTTACAGATGCCATTTATGAAATCTAAAAGTTTTCTGGTTAAGTTTTTAGGATTTCCTAGATATAAGAAAATATCAGTGAACAGGGATAATTTGACTTCCACTTTTCCAATTTGGAAGCCTTTTGTTTCCTTCTCTTGCCTGATTGCTCTGGCTAGGACTTCCAGTACTATGTTGAATAGGAGTGGTAAAAGTGGGCATCTTTGTCTTCTTCCATATCTTAGAGGGAATGCTTTCAAATTTTCCTCATTCAATATAATATTGGCTGTGGTTTGCCATAGACAACCTTTGTCATTTTAAGGTATGCTTCACCTGTTGCTTGTTTGTTGAGGGTTTTTACCATGAAGTGATGACAAATTTTATGAAATACTTTTTCTGGCATCTATGAAAATGGTCATATGGTTTTTGTTCTTCATTCTATTAATGTTATGTATCACATTTATTGATATGTGTTTGTTGAACCATCCTTGTGTCCCTGGTATAAAATCCACTTGATTATGGTGTATTATTGTTTTGATATGCTGTTGGATTCTGATAATTTTAGAGCAGTGATAGGCAGGCTTCATGGTAGGAAAATTTTTGTAGAAATTTTAAAAATATTTTGCAAATAATTCTGAGTTGAAAATAATTTTCAACCAGAATTTAAAGCATTGCTTTGTTGGTTTATAACTTTTCTTTAATAATATTACCAAAGGACTAATCATTTTGTCTGTATAATATGCAGTGTTTAACACTTTCTTTGGATACTAATTATAAAAGATTCTGTAACAAGGAAAATATAACAGACAATGCAATAAGATTCTCATAAGCAGGGTAGGAAGATCAAAAAATAAATATTCGTTTCTTGTCTTGCTTTTTAACAATACAAAATTATGCCTGAAGGTGAAAGTTTATGTGCAGGATCATTCACTTTGTTATTCTTTTTCCAGAAATGCCATCTAATGAGTATTGTTTTATTATATCCACTAGGTTATATAATTATCAAAAGGTGTTATAAAGTTAAAATAATAAAAAGTAGGCATGATATTAAATTTAAATTATCAACATGCAAATAATAAGAGGTACAGAAAAAGAGGGCAGACAAAGGAGAAGACAGAATGTGAATTAAGGGTCCTTAGTTGTAACTTTGAGAATAGCACAGATGATAAAGGTGACCTACTCATCTGGGTCCCTAAATATATATATATTTTTTTGGTGTCTCAGTGAATAGCTATATTCATTACTTATCTTGAGATAGAAACTAGAATCTACATTCTATTCTTAGGATATATAGATTCAGTCTTTCATTTCTCTCCAATTATCTAATTCTCTGTATCTATCTAGCAACTAACTCAACTCAAGTCATCATCACCCTGCACCTAAATAATGACATATTCTCCTAAATGTAATTTTTGTAATAGTATTCCCTTCACTTATTTCTCCATTAACATTATTCTTATTTTAAATAGCAAATATCAGTTCCAGGCACTTTAGTAGGTATCTATGCTTTTAATGTATAGCTAAAATTTCCTAGAACACCTCACAAGGCTTTGTTGGCATAATCTCTGGTTAAATGACAAGAAATCCTGCATATATCTCTTATCCTTGTCAGAGCCTTTTACGTTTCAAGTCTATACAGTAACTTCTAAATCTTTGATTGTTTATATTAATAATATACCTTGTCTCTGGCCTAATATTAAGTGTCCATAGGCTCGATATATCTTCCCTCATCTCTCTCATTTTGGTTAACTTCTAATGTTATTTATCTTTTAATTAAGATGTTAGTTCTCCAGAAAGCCATCAAGATAACCATAGCCATATTCTGGGCTTTGGGAAATCCTTAACTTGCCCAAAGAAACTTTGTTTATATGCTATATTGTAATTGTCATTTTTCAATGTCAGTTCTGCTGAATTTGAGTCATTTGAAACTAGAAACTCTATTTGCTTCTTGAACTAACAGCAAGTAAAGACATTTGGCATAAATAAGTGTGAAATAAATATATGTTGAACCAATATGCATATTAAAAAATGGTCAAATTCTTTACAGTTTTTCCTAAATATAGAAAACAAATACTAGACTAGCAAGTCAGATAGCAAAATTTTGGTTTCAGGATTATGACAGAGCCAAATGTTTCCCCAAAAAAGCAATAATAAGATCAATGAGAATAAAGTTTTCAAATGACTTAGTTTGTTTTATTTATTTGTTTATTTACATATATTTTTATTTGGTTTTGGAAACAAGGTGTCCCTCTGTCACCCAGGCTGGAGTGCAGTGGCAGTAGTTCACTGAGACTTTGAACTCCTAGGCTCAAGGGATCCTCCTGTTTCAGTCTGCCAAGTAGCTAACACTAGGCATGTGCCACCACATAAGCTAATTTAAAGAAAAATTTTTATAGATACTGAGTCACTATACTACCCAGGCTGGTCTCAAACTCCTATCCTCAAGTGATCCTCTTGCCTTGGCCTCCCAAAGTGCTGAGATTGCAGGTGTGAGCCACTGCACTGAACCCAGCTTTGTTTTATTATTTAGTTCTAGGAAATTTCCTTAACATTATATATAATCTGAAAGACGAGGACCTTTGTTAAAAAAGATATAAATTAGTAATTCAGCAAATACATAAAGAATGAATATACTTTACTATGCTTAAAATAAAGCTAAAGTAATCTCAATATGTTTTAATTAGAATAGTATTACTATTGGAGGAATAATACTGTGAGTAATGTGGATTAGCTGTTTTCAGCCATCTGATAGTAATGCAGAGCAATTAGTAAGTCCACCCTTCCTAAAGAGTTCATGGTAAGTGTTCAGAAAATACATTTAGTAAATTTTAAAATATTGGGCACATTTTTTACACACAAACACAGAAACATGACTTAGGAAAATATTTAGGCTGGGTGCAGTAATCCTAGCATTCTGAGAGGCCAAGGTGGGAGTATAGCTTGAGCTCAGGAGTTTGAGACCAGTCTGAGAAAGAGAGAGACTCCATCTCTACTGAAAATAGAAAAAATTAGCCAGGTGTGGTAGTGCATGCTTGTAGTCTCAGCTGTTCAGGAGGCTGAGGGCAGGAGGATCGCTTGAACTTAGGAATTTCAAGTTGTAGTGAGCTACAATTACACCACTGCACTCTACCTGGGGTTAAAGAGTAAAACTCTGTTTCAAAAAAAAGAAAAGAAAAATATTTTGCATTATAAGTTGGAATCTACTAGTTCAATATAGAGCTACTTAGATCCATCCCACCAACAAAATAAAACAATATAGTTTCTTAAGCATGACCCAGTGAACTTGACATTTGGAAAGTTTTAAAGAATTGTTCTTTGTGTCTATTTGTTCTTCTCTCATGCTTATTTTATTATCAGCTGAAAATGTTAAAATCATTCTGTAACAGAATCTGAAATTTTCAATTTTGGTTGTATATGACACATTTCATGTTTTCAAGGCATTATAGCGAGGCAGTAATTACTCACAGTACTAGTCTCCCATAAAAACATTGACATCTTGCTGTGAGTTACTCATTTCAGTAAATGACACAAAGTGTTCCCACTGTCAGCTCATAGTGTTTACACAACAGATGTACTTCAAGAACTTAAAATTATCTTACCTAGCAAAGGAAATTTTATATTGGAGATTATATAACAGTTCTGGAGATCATTTCTAATTTTGCTTATTTAATTAGGCAAATAAAATATATTCAGAATTGAATAAAACATTGGAAGAAATGAGTTCTGACTTTCCTTTCAAACCTGGAGATTCTCTGTGATCTTTTGTAAACGTTGTATATAGAAACTGAATTTCTAGCAAAGTCTTCAAGTATCTCATCATTTTTCAACTCCAGCAAAAGAAAAAAAAATGCAAGAATCTCTCTATTTCCTTCTTTCTAGCATCCCAACAATCTCATATGTGAAAGTCAAGGGAATTTTGCCCTACTTTGTCCCTAGGAGTAAACAGAAGGTATTTTACTATCCCTTCTCTACTTTCTGCCCCAGATTTTCCAATAAATACTTAGTGATCTACTGTTAGATTATATTTTCTTGTTATAAAAGCTTTTCTTCCCCTAGGTAAATTTTTGTGTTTGTAAATCAGTTGTACATTTTCAAAAATAATAACAAGCATGAATAACAAATTTCATCATTACTGAAGAATATAACTAAATTGAAATTTATCTGGATTTCTTAAATTTTTTTCTTTAACTTTGGGTAATTTTTCTATTATATGAATATATGTTTATGGCATAAACTAATTTAAGCATAATTTAGATATAATCATTACACACAATAATAACTATGTGCATGTACCTAACTTAAAATTTATCTAGGGTCTTGGCAGAATCATAAAATATCCTTCAGGATTTTCATCTTGCATCCAGTTTTTATGCACATTTTTAATGTGGCTAACATATTTTATTGTTCCCTGGGCTCCATACACTGTCCAACTACACTTAAATATGTATATGTCAAATGGTGTTCAGAATCTCAGAGGTTAAAATATGTAAACTCTTCCTGAGTTAGTTTAACACCTTTTTAGAAAGCATTTATGAAAAAAAAAAGTTTGACATTAAAAGAACCAAATGCTTAGCATATCTACACAAATACATAACCTAGAAGACAAAGCAAAGCAAGACATATCCCATTAAATTGTGTCAACAACTATTTACGAGATGAAGAGAATTATTATATCTCTGTACTTCTCTTTGGTTTAAATATCTAAGAGCTAAAATTACAATCCTATTTCAAATTATTATCTTAACTATTCTTTTATGTATTAAGGGTTTTTTCCAATATTTAAATAATCACATCAAACCTTAAGTAATAAATAGCCCCTGTAAAATATTAGTAACATTAATTTATTTACAAAATATTATTGAATCATAAACTTTAGAGACCACCAACATGTTAAAAGATATTTTATACTTTGTACAGTGTTCCTAAGTCTACCATCCTCCTTATTATTCTAACATAAATTCCAGAATTGTGTCTCACTGGTTTATAGTATCACAACTTAGGCTGCATTCTATAAACTTTCATATTTTTTCATCAATCAAATCACAGTACTTTGTAGTGTCAGATTCACAGTCTAATCAGGTTAAAACAATCCAGTCTGACTACTCAGAGTGGATATTTTTAAAATTTTTGTTCTGTTTAGCCGGACCTCCAGCTTCTTCTGTTTACTTCCATGCTATGATAATGCTGGTTAGGTTTTAATGTCGTTTAAAGTCACCCTCAGCAATAAGGATAGACCTCGTTGACACAGAAAATCACTGCAACCCCATCACCCTTATAGGCAACACACCAAGATCCCTCATAGTAAAGCCCAGGATATATATTCAGGGTAGGAAAAAAAAAAACGTCTTTTTTTTTAGGTAAGGATATTTTGATATGATGTATGAAATTGTTTCTGCTGTTTCTGGTAAGTGATCCTCAGGCCAGATCCATATGTGGGAAATGGCAGGTCTCTCTGTTGTGTTCTTTCCAAAAACCCATAAACCATTTTAATCATCACATGAACCTAAATCACCAGACAAATCCATATTGAGTGTCATTCTATAAAAGTCTGAGGATAACCCCTCAAGATTTTCAAAGTCATAACAGAAAACCAAGAAAAGACTGAGAAATTGTCACAGGCCCGCAGACATTAAGGATATAAAATATCTAAATGAAACATATATATTAGGCAAAATTCTATAACAAGAAAACAGATGTTATTGGAAAAAAACAAGTGAAATCCAAATAAAGTCTAGAATTTAGTTTAAAAATATTGATAAATCTGTGTGAAGGGTGTAAAAGTGTTTATTATACTTTTAAAAAATCTTCCTTTAAAATTGTTTACTTAGAAACTTACATAAATAAAATTATATATTCTTAGTGACTATCATAATAAAAATATTACTACTGACATGAAGAGAAAATTCTGACTCTAAGAATTCATCCTGCTTTGTAATTGAATTCAGTAAACCTTATTTTAGTACATAAAATTTATTAGAAATTAAAACTGAATAAAAATTTCAACGAAAAATTATTTAATACTTCATGAATATAAACAGTGAAGTAATATGATAAAATACAACACACATATTTTTTAATACTTTCATTAAGGGTGTAGTTTTTTGTTTTTGTTTCTGTTAATGTTTATGTAATGTTAGTGCAATATGCAATGCAGTATTATTCCTGTGGATTAATGGAGCAGCAACTTTTATTTCCTTTCCTGGTCATTCTTGTGATAGAGAAAAACACAATATAGAAAAAAATCAAATAATATTCTTTAAAATAATGATAATAAGACAAAACGTATATGTATTTATACGTTACAAATTAATATAGCAAGGGGAAGCTTTGGGCTGATGTTAATATAACATTATTCATTTGAGTCATGGGAATAGATGTCTCACTAGTTATTATTTTCTTTTGAGGCAGAAATTATTTGATTTACCCTTGTTAAAGTATTTTCAATTGTGCCTACGTATAAACTTTCAAATATTTCATTTTCAACCAAGACAGTTAAGAAAAAATAAAGGTTTACTTTCAGCGAGTTTTCAGGACATGTACTTTCATCAAATATTAACATATTTCCACAGTGGTTGGAAAATAGTTGTAGTTGGTGTTAAAGTACCTCTCTCTTGTAATACCTTCAGCTACTCCAATTTTCTTCCACCCCTTACCCCTGCTCCACTCTATTGCCCTCATCCCCCCAAGAACTATCTATAAGAGAATCAGTTTGGGAAACATAGAAGAGTTCTCAAAATTGTACTCTCTAATTAGGCCTTGCTAATTAGTCAAGTATATTGAGTATCATTATGGGTTGAATGTTTGTGTCTTCTCACCAAATTCAATTGTTGAAGCCCAATTCCTCAACATGATGTTACTGGAGGTGAGGCTTTTTGAGGTGTTTAGTTTTAGATTCAGTCATGAAGAGATTACTGTCCTTATAAGAAGAAAAGAGGGGAGAGGTAAAAAGAGAAACCTCCAGGCATATGCACTGAGGAAAGGTCATGTGGGGATGTACCAAAAAAGCGTCCATCTGTAAGCCAGGAAGAGACCCCTCTAAGAACTGAATCTCCTGGCCCCTTGATCTTGGACTTTCCGGCCTCCAGAACTGTGAGAAATACATATTGTTTAAGCCTCCTAATTTATGGAATTTTGTTATAGCAGCCTGAGCAGACTAAGGAAGTATTAATAACATCACATATTATTAATCCACTAGAAGAAAAATATTCTGTAGGCCACCAAAAATATTAATAGGTATACAAACAGAAAGGGTTCTTATGGGAAAGTGAATGTTAAAAACTTACATTTTTTCTCCTTTGAAAGATTCACATACACATAAGCATTTTCAAGACTCAGACATATCTTCCCTAAAAGACATCTGTTTAGCGTTGATTAACTTGGTGTTTCCACGATGTATTTGAACAGGTAACATTCTGTTGAGGGTCATCTATTTACTAGTCACAGAGCACTATTATGTACTGCTCTACATAACACAAGGTGAAATTGCTGCTTGGAACAGCATTTTAAGATTACATTTATTCATCAAGAGCCAACTATTTTAGATAATATTTAGAAAGATTAATTTTATATAAATAGTGGATATTTTATTATTTTTAGCATTGCTTAAATATGAACCACCTGTTGACCATGGAGATAGAAAGTAGGGGTTATAAAAGCTATCTTACTGTCTTGAGGCAACTCCTTTATTTTTGAAAAGTTGTGTACGTATATTCTTAAATAAGAAAATTTATTTTTAAAAGAAAGTTGCCAGGCTGGTAATGCTACTTTATATCATCAATTTTAACAGTTTATCAGATTTTAGGGGCAAGGAACTGTTGCAGCATGCTTTTCTTGAACGTGGGACCTGTATATTTTTAAGTGACCAACATCTTGAGTTTAGACAAATGCTAGCATTCTCCATTGCAATATGGAGAAAAATAAGGGAATCAAACTGGTTTTACACATCCCCCTGGACAGAACAAATACCGAACTGTAAGACTCTAAATTAGAGAAAAGGGATTTGCTGTTAGATACAGCAGAGGATTCCAAGTGTTAAGATAATACAATTTCAGATTTTAATAATTCATAGACGAAATTCCAAGGTCTATGGTGAAGGATCCAAATGCATAAATAGAGTAGTTATTCTCTTGAACATTTGTGATTAGTAATGGGGATCTTATGATCAGAAGTGTTTTTTACCAGAAAAAGAATACTAAGTCTTAAGATTCTGATTAGCTAATAAGGAATTGTAAACAAGGAATAGACAACATTCCAATTGTCACTATCATGGAACAAAATGCTAGCAGCAAGACCTAATAATACTAGATTTAACTTAATTACCTATGGCCTGGATTACTGTGAGGACAAACTTGGTATATAAAGTACTCTTTTCATAATGCATTGCAATATTTTCTTTCTTAATGGAGCAGAGGACAGGGGGACAAGTTTTCAATCTGAAAAATTTTTGTAATTCTTCAGAAAGTAATTTATCAAAATTTGATCAAATTTTTTCAACATAATATTCTATGAAAATGGCATATTACATCAAATCATAAAACTTAAAAAGTTACTGGGGAAGAGGCTTAGGTTTTCAAATAAATGTTTGATGATTTTGGAGATGCCAGTTTTGTATAGTAGATTAGGAAAATTTTCAGGTAGTTATTTTATTTCCTAAATTATGAAGCAGGCAGAATAGTATTCATTATGAAATGTCAAAGCATGAGACATGGCTAAGTTTGCACTTAAAAGATAATGAAGTATTTCAACAGCCAGCTGTACATTACTTGTTCCATTATGTAATATTTAAATTGAAAATCACTAAATGTGTTAAATAAAACCATGAAACCAATGCATTATCTAAACTTATGGTACTTAATAATATTATGTAACTTAGTTGTAAAGTAAAAAGAAAAGTAGCAAGCGTACTGTAGGTTTTATTATGTATGAATGTATGTACAGTGTTGGATGCAGTCTTGATTTGGGTTGATTATAGTTTTAGTACCTTATTAAAGGTACTCATTTTATTCTTGAGGATCTGGTTATATCTGATAAAATGGAAAAAATGAAGTGATTTTATATTTGTCAAACGTGTCTCAAATCGTTCTATTCTAGGATAAGTTACATGATCACCTTTTTACTTCCATTATATTCTGAGTAAATCATGCAATGAATCTATGTTTAATATGTCATTTGAGGTCTAAGATTGATTAAAATCGAAGAAAACCAAGATTGTTACAGTACTGAAGTAGCATCTGATTATAGCATACAGAAGTCTATGATCTTCACATGAGGTGCATTCTTCAGTATATTATTCAAAAGAAAAACAGAGTGCTTCAGAATCATTCCAAGCCCACGTATCACTTAAATCATTGCCATATTCTTTTTGAAAAATATCTTTAACCTCAGATAATTAGAAGTGAGTATACCTTGTATATTTCTTCTTTTTGTATTCCTGTTATGTTGTGATTTATAACAGCGAAAGTGAGTTTCATTGCTCATGTAGAAATTATTTCCCAGGAACAAACATTTTCTTTTTTTAGCAAGCAGGGATAGAATCATTCTTACAATCTTTCTTGTAAATTTGATGAACTTCTATCCTCCCTTATATGACAGATGTTTGGATGCAAACAAAATTGCTTAAAGACAAGATAAGCCAATTTTTCAGTCATGTTAGGAAATAAAATACACTTTTATGTCGGGGGACACAAATAATGTTCTTTTTTTATTTCTCCCCTTTGTAGACCCAAGGAGAAAATAATGTTCTTAACCTGGAGTTACATTCTTAGTCCACATCTGCTTATAGATCCCTAATACATCTTAACTATGAGAAATCATGCCATGGGTAATTCCAAGTTAAAGATTCAATCCAGTTTATTTTTAACCCTCATATAGCATAAACTATTTTTCCAGCATTTTCCTTAGTTATCCATTTGCACTGATTATTAAACTTCAAACACAGTATATACAAAGAAAATCAAACCTAATAAAATAACAGTTAAGCTGCTAAAAACAAACAGAAAAAAAAGGAAGTGGCAGTAGAACCTTTCTTTGGTATGAGCTAGTTGTGTAATATTGATATGATTTTCCTGCTTTTGGTCCTTTGTATTTCTTACTATATTAAAAACTGCCACTTTAAAAAATTCCACAATAAAAAAGTTTTTAACAGTTTTAAAATACTGGTAGTAGGTGAAATTTTGGAAGAAATATATATCTATCAAATACAAATTAATAAAAAAGAGAAGGAACAGAAACAGTCGGGTATGATTACTAATTATTGTTCTTAATAATAATAAAAGCATAGCTCTTTTATGTTATAAACATTTTTCAGAAAATAATGTTATTTTAGAATGAAATTACCCAGGGAATTAAAAACTGATAAGGATGAGTTGTTGGAAAGAGAGCTATACAAGATAGAGTGGATAACTATTGGATAACTTTTCCTCACAGAATGCAAAACAAATAGCACTGTGAGTAGATCAGGGGTAATGGGTTAGCCTTGGAGGGGAAAAAAGTGTCATTACTCATCTGACAAGGTCAGGACATAGGCAATAATAGATACTATTTTAGGAAAATTTTTAGATATAGGGTTGGGAAATTGGGCAGTTCATGCCAGATAGTCTTCCTTTGATCTGGGATGTACAAGATAAGGTCACCACTTGAAATGACAGGGAACAATGACAGAGTTTCATACCAAAAAAGAGTGTTAAAAGTTAGAATAACTATCGTAGAAAGGGAACATTTAGCTGACTCTAGGTGAGTATAGTAGGGATTCTTAGCTGGCTTCAGTGCCTTCGCTTAAGATAAAAAAAAATCTTAAATATATAACAGAGTAGAGACAAAAATATGTTATATATAATTTTTCTGACATCCTCAGAAGGCTGAAAAAGTGGAACCACAAATTACTTTTTATGTGTAGGAAATGCACATGATAGGTGAGAAAATTATGCGAATATTCTAACTAGTATATCTTATAGTTGACACCTTTTTCTAATGACTAAAAATTTTATACATAATCATTTGGAGCTAATTGAGCCCATGAAGTCACTTATTAGTCATGAAAGGCGCATGAGGGATGCTATGTCACAGTTTCAGTGCCTGGCAGACAGTTATGGAAACACACAGTCTGTGAATTTATGTTGATAGTAGCACTTGGGAATTAAGTGCTGAAATTCCACCACTTCATAATTGGATTTTGGCACCTCCTATTAATCTCCTCCGGATAAAACATAGCACTACTAGCAAGTGGCATACTACAGTGTTACTTGGAGCTTTGTTAAGTGGCAAATTGCTGCTGACACTACCAGCATTTTTAGTACTTACAGAAAAGCAAAATAAAATTTATACTAAAATAAATGGGGTTAACCTAAAATGTTGCAAGAAGAAGAAATGTCATCTTAGTAGGAAACAAATTATCTTTTGCTATTTTTTAGTGAATGATTTACGTTGAAAGCTATTTATGTCGCTGCCTTTTTGTTGTCATCATCCCTGCTGTTGCTTCACATAAAATGCGGAAAATGATAACTTTAACTCTTTATTTATAAAAAGAATGAAGAACTATATATTAATTATATATTTTATAAATGTCTTGCAGAAGGTTAAGATGGTAAATAAAAAATCAGGCTGCTCACGGCTATTTCTTTCTCCTTATGGTTGAATAGGATAAGAATATAGAAGAGAAAGGATCAAACCTTTTCCTGTTTATTCATGATGCCCGAAGGCTAACAGTTAAATATAAGAAAAAGACTCTAAACTGAGGACTAAGATCACAAAATCAAAGTGTCGAATTTGGATGTTTATACGGTAGCAAGGAATTTAGTTAAACTCAAGGGGTATGATCATTTAATATTATTTGTAAAATATTCAAACCACCTTGCTTCATGATTTGTGCCCCACTAATATACGTAATATAATGAAGTCCCTAATGAGTCTTAGAATGATGTTCTTTTGTGGAGTTATGATATTTACAATAGGTTGATAATACATCAGGATTTGGGAGCTGAATTTCAAAGTTTCAAATAAGGTTTTCAAACTAAATTTTTAGTAGGATGCTTCACATCAAATTCTAGTCAACTAAATATAATGGTGGATGCTCAGAGATTCATTGAATGGCATTTACCAACAATTCTTACTCCAAACTACTTTCTTAGAACTGTGAAAAGAGGAAAGATGGGGAGTATTGTGGAAAGGCTCATCAACTCCATTGGTTCTTGATTTATAGATTTCCTTGAAGAAAAAAAAAAAGCTACAGATGTTAGGGTACCACAAAAGTAGCTAAAGCTAGACCTGAGACTAAAGGAGTAAAAAGGAACACTCTTCTTTGTGATATCCCACAATGGAAAATGAACAGGGAATCATCTGTATTTTGGTTGCACAGGATAGGACTTCTATTTTTTCCATTTTTACCTGCATTCTCTGTATCTCTGTATTCTGAACATCATCTTTAACAGTGATACAGAAAGTGTTTACTTAGTTGCATCTTTAGCTTTTCTTTAACATTTTTCCTTGAAAGACTTTCTCAGACATTGACATTTGTAATTCATAGATCCATATCTATCTATCTATATATATATGAAATCTATATATAATATCAAAAGATAAATCATGTTGTAATTTTTTAATACAATGGTCCATATTCTTAAAAACACATAATTCTTTAGTGGGAAAAGTCAATCCTAAAGCTCTGGGTCATAGAGACAGAGCTTTGACAACTGAGGGTTTTGCTCAGATTGTTCTTTACTACATAGTGTTTCAGGCAAATATTGAGAGCTCATTTTAATTGCTTTGGCAAGTTTTGGAATTAATTTTTCTGTAATCCCACCCTTCCATGCTTCACACAATAAATAATAAAAGACAAATGACTTTGACATGTAAAATTGGCAATCTTTCAGAGATTCTTTGAGAGAAAAGAAAATATTTATAGATGTTGATTATAGTTATCTACATTTTAATTTATTTTTCAAATGGGCATTTTTCAAACTCCATCAAAATATGTATTTTTTAAATATATTAAAAACAAGGCATAAGAACCTAATAAATATTTAAAAGCTTTATGTAATCTACAGCAAGATGGAAACTAATGTTTATAGTCCAGGAGAATGAGTATTGCTAGACATATGTTCTTGTAGTTCATCACATTCCTGCAAAAATAACAGCAATTATGTTAATAGCCTTCTTCATAACAACTATAGTTTATAACTGACATACATTTCCTGATGTCCAGACAAGAACTAAACTTTTGGGGGGCGGCTCCATAATTCAGAACACAATTATATTTTTATCTTTTGCCCATCATCACAATGCTATTCTCTGGCTATTCCTAGGCATCCAGATAGCTGTGTCTGCAAAATATTCTGGAAAGCATTTCATTGCGGGCTTTTCAAAATTATTCAGTTCCCACTTGAAATGTCTTCCTACAATCACACTATCCAAAAGTATCCCAGTTATTCTCTCTATATCTATATAAGAATCAAGAGAAACCCATTTGTTATTTTTTAATATTTATTTACTGTGAATTATTTATTTTATTCACTAATTCATTTATTGACTTTTACTTTTTTGCAGTCTGCATATTTGATATTTGCTATCAATCTCTACATAAATTTTAGTTTTTACGTTTATATATTTTGTTTTCATTTTTTTCTTTTCTTTTTTATGTCAGACAGGTACATGTGCTGATGTCTTAAAAAGGTTTGAGAAAGGTTCATCTCATGCATAAAAGCATGAAAACCCAATCATCACACTTAACCATAAAAGGATTTCATCTTTTAACACATTGACTGCCATACTAGAAAAATAATTTTTCCCTGGGGCCATGGTGTTTTATTAAAACAAAATGATCCTTTCTAATTTGTTATTTTTTATTGTTTTCTGTATGTGAGTTATATGCAACAATTTTTAGAATTAAATTGTCAATATTAACTGTAACAATAAGAGCATCAACAAGTAAGATTTTCATGAACCAACATCAGGGTTTTTCTTTCACAAGGCCTGATCTCAAAAGTAGCTTGAGTTAAATACAACTCACATGGCAGTCAATGTCCATTTTTTTTTTTTGACACAGAGTCGCTCTCTGTTGCCTGGGCTAGAGTGCCGTGGTGTCAGCCTAGCTCACAGCAACCTCCAACTTCTGGGCTCAAGCAATCCTTCCGCCTCAGCCTCCCGAGTAGCTGGGACTACCAACAGGCATGCGCCACCATGCCCGGCTAATTTTTTCTATATATTTTTAGTTGGCCAATTAATTTCTTTCTATTTTTAGTAGAGACAGGGTCTCACTCTTGTTCAGGCTGGTTTCGAACTCCTGAGTTCAAATGATCCACCCGCCTCAGCCTCTCAGAGTACTAGGATTACAGGCATGAAGCACTGCGCCTGGCCAGTCAATGTCTTAATTGTCCATTTTACCAATGATTTTATATTTTGAAATTGACTTGATTCCCAGAATCTATTAAGGAAGCTTCTAACTTAATCTTTTTGTTTCACTTGCTCTACCAAAATGCATTTTCTACACAACAGCCAGAATCTCCTTTTAAAAAATAAGCAAATATGTTAATAAAACTCAATTCTTTGACATAATTTAATCATTCTCTCTTTCACTTAGACCAAAACCTAACTCTTTACCATATGGTACAAAGTATCGTGTGATTTGACCCCTGCCAACTTGTTGACGTTATCCTTCATTGCAATCAAGCCAATGGACCTACTTTCTGATTCTAAAACACAGCAAGTTCATTCTTACATTAGGAGATTTCCAGTTGCTCTTCCTTTTTGTCCGGAATTATTTTCTTCCATATCATCACGTGTCATATTTATTCCCATCATTTACTTTTAGCTGAAGTAATCACATCTTCTTAGATACCATCCATCAAGTCCTTTCCAAAGCAAAATATGTCTCATTCCCAGATTACTCTCTATCACAATGCTCTCTGTATTTTTCTGTTACACAATTATATTTACCTGAATGTATCATTGCTTATTTACTTGTTAAAGTAAATAACAATATTTGTTATTTACTTGTTTTATCTACCTGTTAATATAATGCAATCTCCATCAGAAGATGAGCCTTCTTTTTTTTCTGTCATATTCCCAGTAGAGGTAACATTGTCTTTGAGGTCCCATTAAATACTTGGTGAATGTTCCTTCTTGTAAGATTCTTATCAGATCTTTCTCTTTTGATAATATGGATTAAAAAATCTAACTTCATTCTTAGATATGTCTTTATGTAAGTTCACTTTATTTCACTAGAAGTAAATGTTATGGAGGATAAAAGTATCATCATTCATGAAAGGCCTAGGAAATGACAAGCAAAATAAATAAATTATAATTTTTTGATTTTCAAAGCAGCCCTACGATGAAGCCAGTGTTACTTCTTTTTTACAAATGAGGTACAAGATGCTGAGAGAAATTAAGTCAGTACAAATTCAAAAGTTGCCTCAAGTTCTATTGATTTCAAAGACTGATATTTTCATACATAATTCTTTCTCTTTCTTTGGTAAAGTCCATATCATGCTTATTTTTAATACTCTGTAACATATATATCAAATCAGACATTACAGTATTCATCATTTATATACAATTTTGTATATGAAAGTAGTATAATTAAATGTAAACTGTTAGTATATAAAGAATATTTGGTCCATATTATACTACAATCTGCTTAGTCACAAGGTCATTCGTACAAAGTTCAATAATCTAAAATGAAATTGGTTAATGGGTATATTACACATTATGTTAATGATCTCTACTTATTTGAGAAGTTAAGTGACATAATACATAATACCAATTTATAATACATTATAATCTTTGAGTGATTTAGTTGTACAAATGCTGACATATTAATACTTTACTACGGTAAAATTTTATGCTAAAACAGCCATCAAAATTAATTTTGCAAAGCATAATTTATGTAATGATAATGTTTATTTCACTTACAAAAACAATATAAAAATCTCACATATCTTTCTAACTCAAGAAGTGCATAAACGCACCTGTAATAACAAGTAACCAAAAACAAAATGAAACAAAACAAACACAAGTGGGAAAGTAAAATAAACAGCCAAACAAAAAACAACAGCAAAAAGAAAGACGACATTATTTTTGATTTTTAGGGTAAAATTTTGGATGGATTCCTGAAGTACCATAAAATTACTGGATAAGTAATAAAGTGTATTGTGAGTGATCAGATTTAGATTAAACTGCTGATGTGATAGTTGAGTAATGCATTGTGCCTCGCAGATGATTTCCCCAATTCTCTATAGTACACAGTCTGCTATTTTTCTTCCTGGAATTCAAAACTGAAACTTCCTGTAGCAAAACACTTTAGTTAAGGAACTAGAATCTCCTCAGTATAACTAAATAGCATTAAATCTTACTAGGTCCTTAGAATTTCTAGATATACATCTCCATTTGATAAATGGTAATTAAAACATCTTCCTGGAAGATTTTGTCATAAAAGATGATTGTCTTGTCTCAATTAAGAGCTCACACTTAGACATCCCCCCAAGAAGAATTCCATGCTTTCTGTGCCAAGGGTTATATTTTACCAGAACCTCCCACCAGTATGGTTCACATTATGTTATTATTTGTATCCCTCTAGTTTTATGTGAAGCTCTAATTCAGATAGAAGCTCAATTCTGAAATGTGCTTATATGGAGATCCTTCTAATATTAATTTAACAATTATATATACTGAATGATTCATTAATTAATTTAGTCAGTCCATAAGCAATGATTGGGCACTTAATATATAACAACCACAATCTTAAAGATTGTGAATTGTAACATGATTCTTATTTGGGTCTATTTTGAAGCTCTCAGTTGGTTGGAGAAACAAACTCTTGCAAGATAATGTTTATGAACAATGATAGAAGTATTTGCCTATTATGGTTGAAGAACTCAAAGAAGACAAGCAAACCTAAATAATGTTTGAAACTTCAATTAATTTGATATTTCCTGATTGATTGTCAAGCTATAAAAAATACATCATATGTAAGCCAATTCATTTATAATTCCAATATGTTTGAAATTTCCTAGAATCGTTTGTTATTCAGTCAAAGCTCATTAAGCATTTTCTTCAAATAAAGTATATTTATAAAACAGATGTTGCTCATTTATTGATGCTGTAAATATGAAGGTTAGTTCATATAGCTAATTATGACTGGAGGTAAGTTATTTCTCTACAATCTTAGCACCTCACTCCCTTCTTATTGGGGTTTCTGAACTCTGAGAACAGAATTTGGGAAATCCTGACCCGGAAGATAGTTTCTGGAATTCCCCTTATGTAGGATAATATAACACAATAAAACACACTATCATATAAAAGCCCTATCACGTCTGTTGTTCTTTTTAGTCCTGCTATTTTTAACATAAGTGTTAAAGATTATATACAATATTTCCATGACTTATATGTGGACAAAAATAGACTATATAAATTGTTGGTGGATAACCTATAACCTCTGATTTTGTTACAGCTCATTGGTTTGACAGTGCAATTTAAGATCTAGGATCTAATTTTAGGAATCATCTCATTTTGAAAGGTCAATTTTATTCTTGTGGGATCAGACCCAAACTGTGCATCTCAGGAACCTATACAATGCTTCATTGTCCTCTGTTCCTGTCTGAGAGAAGAGGGAGAAGAAAATAGTGTTTTGGGTTTGCCTGCATGTGGGTATAGTAACCACAGATTGTTCAAGGTGGGAAGTGGAGAGTAGTGCTGAGAGACCTCAGAGAGAGAGAGAGCATTGAGCCCATGATAAAAGGTTGGGAAATGCTAGTCTTCTCAAGACTTCAAACTCTTTATGCTTGGCTGCTATACCTAAAAGTAAATACACCCGTGGTGAGCATCGCACTCGTTATGTATAATGATTAAATCTGGCTAAAGGGCACATAAGAGTTCTTTGTACTACTCTTACGGCTTTTTTGTAAGTTTGGAATTACATACAAATAAAAAAGTACATAAAATAAAAAAACTGAATACACCCATATGTGAAAAGGTGATGGGAAAGAATGATTTGGGTTTGGGCTGGGGACCAGAAGTTGAGGAAAGCTGTTTTAGAAATAAGCTTTATATTAGGTTATTAAGTATGAAATGTCTGATTTCCTTAAGTACTGAGTTTGACAGTTGATATTTCTGACATTTCACTTTAACATTTCTTGTTGTTGTTGTTTTGTTGAGAAAGTACATCTTCATTCTTTCAAACACTTGGTTTGGCTTATGATTATCTTTCAAAAAAAATTTTAGAACAATTTTTGTGAAACCACAGATAATTAAAAAATTTGTGTTATATTCGAATATGAGTTCTGCTCTGGAACCAATACAGCACAGACAGCTCAAAATATCAACAAAGTGTTTAGGAAGGATGGGCTAGTGAACATGCAGTACATTGATGATTTGAGAAGTTTCATTCTGGTGAGGTTAATCCTGAAATTGAGCCACATGGGTGATCTGAGAACACAGTGGATAATGATGAGCTGAAAGCTGTAGTGGAAGTGAATCCATCTCAACCTGTGAGTGAATTAGCAGCAAGGTTAGACGTTATTATTCCAACAATATTGGACCATTTGAAACAAGTGGGCAAGGTAAAAAAACTGGATAGAAAGATTCTATCCACTGAATTAAACGAGTCTCAGAAGAGAAATTGTCTCCAAGCTTGCCTTTCTTTGCCATCACAACTTAAAGACAAACCATTTCTACACCGTTTTGTTGCATGTGATGAAAAATGGATTCTTTTTGACAATCGCAAGCATTCGGCCCATTGGTTGAATAAAGATGAAATGCCGAAGCACAGTCCAAAAACAAATATTCATCAAAAAAAGCTAATGGTGTCTGGTGGTCCAGTGCTGGTATTATCCACTACAGCTTCATGAAATCTGCTCATTTGATTACATCAGATGGCTACAGCAACCAATTGGATGAAATGATGAGGATGCTTGAAATTAAGCACTGGAGATTGGTCAATAGAGACAGGTAAATCCCCTTGCAAGACAACACTCCATCAGGTGTCACACAAATAAGGCTGCTCAAACTACAGCAGCTGGATTTGGAAACACTCTGTCATCCACCGTATTCACCAGACCTTGCACCAATTAACTACCCGGACCACTTCTTGCAAGGAAAAGTATTCAATTCTCCACAAGCTGAGGAAAACGCCTTTCACCATTTCATTGCCACTCACTCTCCAGGCTTCTTGCTGCTAGCATAAACAAGCTATCATTAAGATGGCAAACCTGTATTTATAGTTTAGGCACATACTTTGATTAATTGTATTGCTTCTTATTTAGGATATAATAAGCTACACTTTTGATTTGAAATCAGACATTTCATATTTAATGACCTAATATTTCTGCCATATTATCAAGAAGAAAATGGTATATTACCTATAGGAGCACATTTTAATAGGTATTAAATAAAAAAGCTTCAAAGCATCTGAACATGAAGTTATGTAAAAGGAAGCTTCATTATCCTATTATATAATCTATTTTAGTGAAGTAACCTTTTTTTTTTTTCAGCAAACTATATTCTCCAGTAATGGGGGTATAATAACTACAGTATTTAAATAGCTGCAGATCTTATATTGGCAGATTTTTTTTAAATGCACATTTTTTTACTAGCTTGGCTATTTATTGGCTGAGAACAAGTATTAATAGAGAACAAGTAACAGTACCTTAAACAAGAGAAAACACTATTTTCTCAAGTACACAAAAATTTAATCTGATTGGTGGTCCATAGGACAGGGCACCTGAGCTACTAGAGGTCTTACAGGTACACATTCTTCTACCTTCTTGATTCATCATCCCCATCTGCAAGGCCAATGCTGGCCCATTAGCACGCTTTCTCCATACCAGTGCTTAGTATGGAGGAAAGAGTAAACAGCTTCCCCTGACTGAAGCTGATTGAGAAATTCCCCTGATTGAGAAATTGTGCATGTCATTTTTCCTCATATCCCATGAGGGGGAATGAATTACACATTACATCTTTGCTGCAAGAGGGGCCAGAAAATATTCTTGCTAGCTATTAGCTATAAGTACAAAAAAAAAAATGTGTTTCCTTTGCTAAATGAAAAAAAGGAAGATAGATATTGAGAGAAAATTCCAGACCCTATCTACTTTCTTAAAATTACAGAAAAAATGAGGGCTGTGAAATTATTTGATATAATTAATCTCATAAAACAAAGAGCAAATAGTACCAAAATGCATACCACTATTCTAGGAATTATAGTTTGAAAATTACTAAAAATCTCTTCTTTAGAAAAATCTAGTGTTCACCAATGACTATTTCTTATTCTTCTAGAATTTTTAAATGTTATATGATATTCCCATAATGCTATTAAACTTATTTGTAGTTTAATTTTATAAGTAATAAAATTAAATGCCAGAAAAGTGGATAGCCTTCCCCAAAGTATCTAAGACTCAAGGACAGAGTGATAATCAGGATACAGATGTATAATCTCTATATTCTTAGATCTTTTCACTACCGAACTCTCAGCTATCTGTGTAGCAAGTTGTATCTATAGACCTATGGGATTCTGACTTTTTGGAAAGGATGTTTTTATAAAGCTTACACAAATCTAAAGAAAAACTAATAACACATACTAAAAAAAAAATAAGAGGCAGCATGTTCATATCTTTGCCTTTATCATTTTCACAGAAAGATGCACAAATGTCACTCCCTTCTTATGTTCAACAGAAAAGTTGCTAAAGGTAGCAAAAATGCATCATTAAAAGAAAATTAATACTAGAATAATAATTGTATTTTTAGAATGGAAATATAGTAGGATGATTCTATATTAAAGAAATTTGAAATGTAATTTCTTGTTGATAATTATGTTCCTAATCTGTACTTGATAGAGTAAATATAATTGCCTTATATTAGAAATATTTTCAGCCTATCAACTAAATAAACTTCAAGCAAAAAGTTTTCTCCATACAACATATATATTAAAAGAACTGGTGTGAAGTAGCTTCCTTATCTTTACAGCTTTTCACTCATACATATATGCCATATATGTAGTAGCATTGTGCAAAAGATGTAATGAAATTAAATATATTTTACCTTCCTAAAATTTCAATAGTATATCTCTAAATTGTTTCATTTTGCTTTCTAGATAGATGTAGTGGGAGTTCTTTCTTGTGGGAGAGATCAAAATAAGAAAAGTAAAGAGGAAGAAGAAGTTATTGATCGATATATTAATTGATTAATTGATTGATATTGCTCTAAATTTGTTTTCCAACATAAACATCAATTGGCCTTGCTTCATTATTTCCAGATTTTCCTAGTTAGCTCTTGTCCACATTCCCCAGAAGACTAATTTTCTCCATGTACTCTACCCTCCTAATCCTACTACCTCTTTCATTTGCTTCAGCAGATAAGTATACCTCTTACTTCAAAATCAGAATGCAAATAAGGAAACTTATCTGCATATTTATCTACATTTTAATTTTTGAATCTTCTTATAACAGATATTTTCCCTCCTCTGCTGGAAAGGAAATCCTGTTGATTAAACCTGTTGATTATCCTTCTTGCATTTTTAAAACTCTCTCTCAAATATCTACATCACATCAACATTTAAAAAGATAAGATTCTTCAAAGCTTCACAGAAAAGGGGAGGAATTTAAAGAAATAAATACTATCATCAATCATAGGACAGCCAATTATTTCACATACCTACCCCCCAAGACAACTTTAAAAATTTAATATCTCCACTTCAGCTTTATTTTCCTTTTGCACACATTTTGTTTCACCCTACATAAAATAATTCAGCCTCTTCAATGCTCTCTAGTCCATTGCAATGCATTTTTAAACACATTACTCTCCACACATTTCTTTATTTATTTTATGTCTTTCCATCCACAATCCAATGTTAAGTACTGTGAGGGAAGGAACGTCATATGTTTGTTTCTTTCTGCATACTCACCTCAAAGAGTTTTTTTTTCACATATATCTGCTTTATTTTTTGCTGAATGAATGAACAAATACATATTAATAAATAGCTTACTTTTTCCCCTGGTGGGGTAAATGATAGAGTTAGGGAATATTAAAATGAAGAAAGTTCTCAGCAATCATTTAGTTATATGGGTAAATACATGGTTGGAGAAATCAAGGCAATTTATAATATAGCTAAGCTTCAAAGGGTTTTAATGAGAAATAGTTTAAAAATTTTAGTATATTTTCAGAAAGATCTTAAAGTTAAACTCTCAGTTTCTTCTTACTCATTTACTGTTATTTCCTCCAACATTTTTTATAAAGGACATTTTAAATCCCTATATGAAAATAAATCTTAAAAGAAAGAATATATTTAGATAATATGTGAGTATTCTGACTGCCATCCTGAGTTTCACTAAATTTGATCTAGCTGTTAATTATCTTTCAGTTTATAATTGTTTGAACTATTTGTATTTAGATTTCTATTTTTATAAAATATTAAGTAAATTTCCATGACATTAACAAATCTTTAAACAGGGAAATATGAAATTAGTTGTATGCTTTATTTCAGCAGAAGTTTGAAATGTGGAAATTACTTTCTTTTATTTCACTGAATGTCTCAATTTCAATCAGCTTTGATATAATAATAACTGTTGGTTGACCTGATTAAAGTGAACCTCTCATCCAGTTGATTTAAGTCTACTTTGCTGCTACCAAATAATCTGAAATATGTGCTACTTTAGACAACCATCTGGCCTTCTGAATTCAAAACTTTACTGCAGTCCTAGGAAACAGACTTTTTGTTTCTAATTAAATCATGTTTTACTCTGTTGTATATAAAACTTGCAATCTGGCAAGTACTTTTTTTTAAACTTATATGAATAATTTTCCTTCATCATGAATTTTACCTGAAGAAAGCATCCAGAACAGTTAGTGAAAGTTAATTATAATGACTAAGAGATCTTGGAATTTTCAGAGAAGTATAACAGAAAAAAAGATAGAAAGAAAAGATAGAAGGAAGGAAGGAAGGAAGAAGGAAGGAAGGAAGGAAGGAAGGGAGGAAAGGAAATGAGTTTCAAAACAATAATTTATTATAGTATATCATAACAATCTTTTTTGGATAGTGTCAAATTATCTACTGAAAATGTGAAAGATGACTTATTGTTCAAGATTTCATGTTGCCATATCACCTTTCTGGGTCTCTAATCTCATGAAGTTTCATTCAACGAAGTTTAGTGGGAATATTGACAATTTTATGGTTCCTTCAATGACATGGACAATTCATGTCAGTATTGAAGAGATAGCAGGAGGCTGCTGAGTAATTAGGGTTCTACAGTAGGAGATGTACCGTTTTATGCTCCCAATGGTGTTCTCCAGTGGTGATTTGGATTGATGTTCTCCAGTAAACACTTAGAAGGCTTTCATGTATTCTACAAGTATTTATCAAGTGCGTATTGTGGCACGGCATGTGTCAGAAGATGGAGATAGAGAGTTAAATCAGATTGACTTAGTATCCATTCTCAAGGAAGAGTCTATTAACAAAAGGACAGTCCCTGGATCAGGCTTTAAGCTCAATATAAATAAACTTATTTATTTTATTTCAAATTTTCTAATTTACACCTAGGCATGTTATATTCAAATTGCAGAAAATCAAAGACAATGATAAAAAAATCCTGAAAGAAGACAGAGGGACAAAAGCCCTATTTATAGTTAAGCAAGGATAAAAATTATATTAGTCTTTTCTTCAGAAATTATGAAAATTCAAAAGTTACCAAGATGAAAACACTTTTGTCAGACTCAGACTAAATAGGGATAGGGAGGCCCAAAGGAGAGGAGATTCATGCTTACATGTCTGAGATAAGAACTGTTTCCAAGGACTTTCATACCACCTCACAGGAAACCCTGTCTTGTCCTTCACACAGCTCCTGCTTTGATTAATTTTAACACTAGACATTTTTTTAAAAAGCTATGGTAATTCAGATAAAATGCTCTGGGAAGAACATTTGCCTGGTTAAGGTTGGCATCTCCACTAATGAATCGACAGCAACTCTGACTGTGAACCTCTGGAACCAATGAACTCTCCTTTTAAGCAGTTTTTGTAAATCTTTTTTTGCTAATAGAAGGTTCCCTCTATCCTTCCCTTATCAAAGGCACAGGTAGCTTGTTATTCCATACATTCTGGGTCATAATTCTTATTTATTAATTCCAATTGAACATATTTAGAGATAATTTTCTTTATTTTTTAGATTTACATAGCAAGAAAGAATGAAGCAAAATATTTAATATGCTAAAAGAAAAGAAATACCAACCTAGAGTTCTTTACCCAGCAAAAGCACCCTTTAAAAGTGAAAGAAAAATAAAGACTCAGGCAAACAAAAATTGATCAAATTGATTGCCAATAGATTTGCCTTGCAAGAAATGTTAAAAGTTCTTCAAAGAACAGAAAAATGATATAGATCAGAAACTCTGATCTAACAAAACAATAAAAGAGTGGTAAAGAAGGAATAAATAATGGTAAAATAAAATCTTTTATTTTTCTTATTCTTAACAGATTTGATAGATAAGTTATTCAAAATAATAATGGAAACAATGTTTTCAGTGATTACAGCTTGTGGATAAATAAAATCAATGGCAGCAATGTTATGAGGGCTTGGAGAGAAGAAATGGAAATACTTTGCTATATGGTACCTGCACATCCTGGGAAGTGGTATACTATTATGTAAAAGAAGTCTTATATTAGTTGTAAATATATATTGTAAATATCAGGAAATTCCATAAAGTAAATAAAATAGAATTATAATTGATATATTAAAAAAGAAAAAAATGAAATAATACAAAATAATCAAAATCAGTGAAGGTAGAAAAATAGTGGAAGACAAAAGAGGAAACAAAAAACAAGGCAATGATTATAAAATAAAAACAAATATTATAGATATTAATTCAAGAATATCAATAATCATTTTAAATGTCAATGAACTAAATATACCAAATAAAAGACAGACCATCAAAGTGGATTGAAATAAATGGCCCAATTCTATGTTGTCTAAAAGAAACTCACTTCAAATATAAAGACATATATAAATTAACAGAAAAGGGATAGATATACCATGGTAACACTAATCAAAAGAAGGCTAGATTAGCTGCATTAATTTCAGACAAAGATGACTTCAAAAGTAGGAAATTTATCAAAGATAAAAAGAAGCATTATACAATGATAAAACATTCCATTGATAACAACTTTTAATGTGTATGCACCTAATGATAGAATGTCAATATATATAAGGCAGAAATTGATTGAACCAAAAAGAGAAACAGATAAATTCACTATTGTAGTGAATTTTTCAACACTCCTCTATCAGTAATGAACAGATCCAGCAGTGAGAAATCAATAGGGACATAGTTGAAGTGAATGATACCATCAATCAACTGGATCTAATTGGCATCCATAGAATACTTCATACAAAAACATCAGAATACACATTCATCTCAAGCTCACATGAAATATTCACCAAGATAGATCACATTCAGGGCCATAAAACACAGCTTAACAAATTTAAAAAATAGAAATCATACACAATATCCTCTCAGACCATAGTTGAAATAAACAGGAAATCAATAGATTTCAAAAAGATAGCTGAAAAATCTCAAAATACTTGGAGATTAAAGAACACACTTAACAACACATGAGTCAAATAAATATCAAGAGACATTTAAAAATATTTTTGACTAAATAAGATTAAAGTTACAACTTAAAATTTGTGGGATACAAAAAGGGCAGAAATTTAGAGACTAGAATATACATATATACATATGTATATATATAGAGAGAATATATATATTTTGTGTGTATATACACACATACATATACACACATGCATAGCGATAGATAGATAGATAGATAGATAGATAGATAGGAAAAGCAAAAAGCTCTAAAATCAATTTAAGTCTCTACCTTAGGAAACTTAAAAATGTAGAGCAAATTAAGTACAAAGTAGAAAAAATAGTAATAAAAGTTAGAGCACAAATCAGTGAAATTGAAAATAGGAAACCAAAAAATAGATACCAAAAAAAATCTACAAAATCAAAAGCTGGTTCTTTGAAAGTACCCATAAAATGGAAAATGAGCCAGTCATGCTAAATACTGGAGAATAAGTATTTTAAGCAGAGACAACCAATGCTAATCTAACATATGGAAAGAAAGCTAGTGATGTTTGAAGAAAAATAAGGACTTAGTGCACACTAACTTCTCCCTTGATTCTCATTCCAAAAAGGTCCTGCCCCATACCTGAGAGGAAGGAATGCCAAAAAGAGAGGCCAAGAGGAATCTGAACAGACAGATCTTGTTGGATTTCCTCCCTCAGTCTATTACCATTAGATCTTACTCTTTCGCCCAATCACATTTCTACATGACCGTCAATCCTTCATAAGACCTAAACATAAAAATAGTCATTTTTTCTGGATCTTTGAGTCTTTATTTCTGAAAGCTTCCATGGCATGTAAAACTTTGATTAAATAAAGTTATTACGTGTTTCTCTCCTTAACCTGTCTTTTGTTATAGGAATGTCAGCTGTGATCCTACTGATGAGTAAGGAAAGGTATCACTCCTTTCTGCACCTATGATAACCTATGAAAATAATTGTACAGAAACCTGTTGTGGATTTATGTTTGATATTAAAGTTTACTTTTTAAAATTTTCTGTATTTTTTTCATTTGTCATGATAAATCTCAGTTGTATTTACCAAGGGAATCAATTATTCTACAAATTGGATAATCTACTTTATTTTGTTTATGTAACAGAACTATTACAAATTGCAAAATAAAACACATTTTCTTCAAATTAATGTCCCAATGGCTAGCTGAGGCTTGGGAAGACTTCAATAAATATTTAGTCAACAAATGGATGAACAAATTAATAAAAAGAGCAATGTTTTATTAAACAGGATTACATACTTGTTTAAACATGCCCTTTCAAGTAACTTATAGTAGAGTTAGCTTACTGTACTAAAGCAAGTATGGTTAGCATAGATAGTCCTAAATTTATTTCCTAAGTTTGCCATGAAAAGAGCCATGTGAAATTTATATACTCTGGGTTTAATCTTCATTTGCAAAACTGTCACAAAAATATCTATCTTACCTAGGTATTGTATAGTTTTAAGATATTGATTGTAATAAATAGTATGAGAAAAAACCTGGTAGAAAGTATGATTATTGAGAAAATAATTTTAGTATAATAAAATCTTAGTATGTATGTATCAGTGCTTAATTCTTTTTACATGGCCAAATAGATTTTGTTGTGTGAATGCACCACATTTTGTTTATTCATTCATAAGTTGATAAATATTCATATTAATTCCATTTTGGGTTATTATAAATAATGTTGCTACGAACATTTGTGTATATGTTTTTGTGTTGACTTATGTTTTCAATTCTCTTAGGTATATATTACTAGTTAGGAGGGAAATTGCTAGGTTTTAAAATAAATGCATGTTCAAATTTTGAAGAAATACCAAATGTTTTCTGAAGTATTTTTCCAAGTTTACATTTCTGCTAGCAGCATATGAGGGTGTTAATTTCTCCACATCTTCCTCAACACTTGTTATTATCTGATTTTTGATTCTAGTAGATATGAAGTGGTGTCTCATTGTGAGTTTTGATTTGCATTTCCCTGATGGCTAATTGCTTACCATCAAACTTGAAATGTTTTAGAGTTCTCTTAGCTCTTTAACTTAACTCAGAGAGTGAACTTACCCAAATTTTATCTGTTCCAAATAAAAGTCAGTTCCTTTTGGAAAAGCTTCATAGTTTTGTGTTAACATGGTATGATTTTGGTAGACCTTCTACCATATTATTGTGGGCTGAGTGGAGGAAGAGGGTTCCAGACATATTAGCTATTCATTCCTGGAATTGAACTTCTGCAAAAAGGAGCTTCAGAAGTGGAAAAATGGTGGCGACTTCTCCTGTGGAGAGATATTGTAGCCCTTGACTGAGAACCTGGGGAGAATAAGCCCTGTTTTCTTTGCCACATTCTGGGGAGAATAAGCCCTGTTTTCTTTGCCACATTCAACAGCTGTTGAGCTTAAGCCATGCTGAGCTGGTGGCGTAGAGGGATCAGGTCATATCTCAAGTACCATGGACTAAGCTATTCTTATGAAGATTTAGGTTTCGTAGAATATTTTTTTTCTTTGCTATATTGCTTTATGACAATTTCCAGAAATTTTAAATGCTTTCCTTGTTTTTCTACTTTTTACCAGTTTTGGCTGTTTCACTGAAGAACAGATGCAAAATGAAACTTAGGCAGCTCATCCAGAAGTCATCTTACAAACTTGGAATTTTTCCTCCACAAAAAAGTAAATGATAAAATGATCAGAAATATTTAAAGCAGAGGAGAGAAAAAATGGTGGAGTAAAAGTAACCTCCCAGATTCCTGCTCCCAGAGAAAGAGGTATAGATCTTGGTCTCCTACACATGAGTGGATCTCTCCCCGACAAGAATAGTGTTGTGAATTGGCAGAGGTTCAACGTGGGACACTTAGAAAAGGAAAAAATAAGGTGAATGGGAGATAAGACTGTGTTCTCTGGAGAATGCAAAACAAACAATAGGGCATAGAGCGTGGGAGGGCTCCAGCCCACTGGGCCAGGGAGTGAAGTGGGATCAGACCCACAGGAGAACTTCTTGCTTTCCCACTGACCTCCACACCCACTCAGACAGGGATCTGCCTGAAGTTGGTGCAAAATCATGGCAGGAGGAGTGGGTGCTGTAGAGAGTGGCCATTAGAGGAAAGCACTGTGAACTCCCCAGGCACTGTGCCAGGATGGCACTAAGTGGGGAGGAATCCGGACTGAGCTGCTGGGGAAGGCAGTTAGGTGACAGATATCTTGACGCTAGTAATCAGTGGGGCTAGTTCTATGGAGGCGATTACTAAATCAGGGACTCTAACCTGGAACCGCCTTGGATGAATAGGCCCATTCAGGGTGGGTCAGTAAGAGCAAGAGCTATGGCTGAACAGGTGTGAGATGGTGGGAAGGCAACATGAAAAAGACAACAGGGCATCCTGATGATCCAGCTCCCCAATCCGGCACCTGCCATCTCCTGAACAGTTGCCCCCAGTGCTGGTACTCTGCAAGAAGGCAGGCAGTCACAATTGTGGGGGTCCACAGCCCAGCCGCTGTGGTGTGATATGGTGTGTTGGGCAGATTCCCTCCCCCAGCCCAGGGACTCTCATGACAAACTCTGCCCTTACACAATCTACGATCAACTAGCCAGGTCTTGATGGATGAACTCTGAACACTTCTCTACCATGTTTCCCCCAAAATAAGACCTACCCATAAAATAAGCCCTAGCAGGATTACTAAGCATTTGTGCAATATAAACCCTGCCCCGAAAATAAGACCTAGGAATGGGCACGGCTATGCAGCATAACTGCACCACCCATGCATTTCGTCACGGAGCGGCAAGGAAGACAAGCAGCCCTTCTCATTTGCCCCATGAGAGCTCTATTGCTCAACATGAGAGATTGAGGCCAAGGAAATAGAGTCGCAAGAAATTCAGGATGGAATTCGGGGTTTGGAGAGTTATGATGATGTTCCAGAAGATGACTTAACTATATTTGAATAAACTTAGATTGTTGTACCGTACTTAAAAAAATAATAACACATCCCCTGAAAATAAGCCCTAGGGTGTCTTCTTGAGGAAAAATAGATATAAGCCCCTGTCTTATTTTTGGGGAAACACGGTAGTAGTAAGGAGGCTAACCCCAACAGGAGTTACAGCTTCTGGGGACCCGGGGTGCCAAGCAGACTAGGGAGCTACTGCCTCCCCTAGCCAGCATCTTTCTTGCTGAAAGTGGTAGGCTCCACTCCTGAAGGCAGGATGAGACAAGAAAAGCCACTTTCCCCCTGGTCTAGGGTGAATCCGCCAGGCCTTGGCACAGATCAATAGCTGACAGCCCAATGACTTTGCTATTCAGACCGGTTTAGGTCACTCAGTTGATCAAAACTCTGGGGATGGATCTCCTCCCCCAGTAAGCTACCAACAGTCGGAAATCCCTTGCAAGTGGCCACAGTAGGCTCTACAAGTAACCCCTCCCATCAGTGGTAGTCTCCCAAGTGTGGTGGAAGAGCTCCCCCAGCAGCAGATCAAGGAACCATAGAAGGGAGAATGTCCAGGTTGCCTCCTTCATAGACTACACACAGAAATAGGGTATACACAGGGTCTGTTACTTATCATATGAAAAACATTGGCTGATACAGATAGGGTGGGCTCAGCAAAAGAATTCTGGAACTATGAAGAATCAAACGGAAAACACTCCCCCAAAGAGATATACTAGCACTCAAGCAATGGATATTAACCAAATTCAGAACACTAAAATGACAGAAGAAGAATTTCAAGCATGGATTATAAGAAAGCTCAATGATATGCAAGAAAAAATGGACACCCAATACAAAGAAACCACAAAAAAAAATCCACTTGGAAGAAAAATTCACTAATGAAATAGAAATATTGAAGAAAAATCAAACCTAACTCCTGGAAATAAAGAATCCATTCAGGGAAAGGATGCAAAAAAGAAAGAAAACTACAGACCAATATCAGACCAATTATGAATATAGATGCAAAAATTGTCAACAAAATCTTAGCTAACCGAATCCAGGTGTTCATCAAGAAAATAATTCATCACGACCAAGTGGGCTTCATCCCAGGGATGCAGCGATGGTTCAATATAAGCAAAGCTATAAATGTAATTCACCACATAAACAGAAGCAAAAACAAAGACCATATGATCCTTTCAATAGATGCAGAAAAGGCATTCGACAAAATTCAACACCCTTTTATGATAAGAATACTTAGCAAAATAGGCATAGAGGGGGCTTACCTGAAAATGATACAAGTCATATATGACAGATCCACAGCCAACATCATATTGAATGGGGAAAATTGAAAGCATTCCCACTTAGAACTGGTACCAGGCAAGGTTGCCCAGTATCTCCACTTTTATTCAACATAGTGCTGGAAGTCCTGGCTATAGCAATCAGACATGAAAGTGGAATTAAAGGCATCCAAATGGGGACAGAAGAGATCAGACTCTCACTCTTTGCTGATGATATGATATAATATTTAGAAAATCCCAAAGATTCAACCAAGAGACTCCTGGAATTGATAAATGAATTTAGTAAAGTCTCAGGATACAAAATCCATAGACACAAATCAGAGGCATTCCTATATGCCAATAATAGTCAAATTGAGAACCAAATCAAAGACTCAATACCCTTCACAATAGCATCAAAGAAAATAAAGTACCTAGGAATATACTCAACTAAGGAGGTAAAAGACCTCTACAGGCATAACTATGAAACACTGAGGAAGGAAATAGCAGAGAACATAAAGAGATGGAAATCCATACCATGCTCATGGGTTGGCAGACTACAAATTGTTAAAATGTCTATACTACCCAAACTGATCTACAGATTCAATGCAATTCCTATTAAAATCCCAACATCATTTTTCACAGATATAGAAAAAATAATTTAACGCTTCATTTGGAACCAGAGAATACCCTGCATATCAAAAGCAATTCTAGGCAATAAAAACAAAATGGGAGGTGTCAATATGCCAGATTTCAAACTATACTACAAAGCTGTAGTAATTAAATCAGATTTATATTGGCACAAAATCAGGGCCATTGACCAGTGGAACAGAATTGAGAACCCTGATATAAAACCATCCTCATATAGCCATCTAATCTTCCACAAAGCAGACAAAAACATTCAATGGGGAAAAGAATCCTTATTCAATAAATGGTGCTGGGAAAACTGGATAGTCACATGTAGAAGGCTGAAGCAGGATCCACACCTTTCATGTATCACAAAAATCAACTCACGCTGGGTAACAGACTTAAACCTAAGGCATGAAACTATTAGAATTCTAGAGGAAAGTGTTGGAAATACTCTCCTAGACATTGGCCTGGGCAAAGAATTTATGAAGAAGACCCCAAAGGCAATCACAGCAGCAATGAAAATAAATAAATGGGAACTGATCAAACTAAAAAGCTTCTGCACAGCCAAAGAAACAGTCATGAGAGCAAACAGACAACCTACAGAATGGGAGAAAATTTTCGCATTCTACACATCTGATAAAGGGCTGATAGCTAGAATCTATTTATAACTCTTAAAAATAAGCAACAAAAATCAAACAACGCTACCAAAAGGTAGGCAAAGGACATGAACAGAAACTTTTCAAAAGAAGACAGAATATTGGCTAACAAACATATGAAAAAATGCTCAACATCTCTAATGATCAAGGAAATGCAAATCAAAACCACCATGGGATATCACTTATCTCCAGTAAGAATGGCCTTTATGGAAAAGTCCCAACACAATAAATGTTGGCATGGATGCGGAGAGATAAGAACACTCCTACACTGCTGGTGGGACTGCAAACTAGTTCAACCTCTGTGGAAAGCAATATGGAGATACCATAAAGTGATACAAGTAGATCTACCATTTGATCCAGCAATCCCACTACTGGGCAT
>CAUYPO010043211.1:0-22533 GCA_963574435.1 Cheirogaleus major
ATTGGAGCAAAAGTGGGGAGTGGTAGCACGTGCCTGTAGTCCCAGCTTTTTGAGGGGCTGAGGCGGGAGGATGGCTTGATCCCAGGCATTTGAAGCTTCAGTGAACTGTGACTGCACCACTGCGCTGTAGCCTGGGCAACAGAATAAGATCCTGTCTCTTAGAAAAGAAAAAAGAAAAGAGTGATATCATTTCCTGTCAAGTTTTGAGGACATTCAGTACTCATGCCGTTTGGGGAGAAGTTGGTGGAGACAAGGATGAGAGGAAGTGAAGTGAGAAGAAGTTTCTCTCAATTTCTGAGTGTTTACAGAAAAAAGATAAGCTTTTAAAGAATTAAAGTTAGTTTTATTCAGACTTCTTACTGAGGACTACAGACGGAGGCCCATAGCCTGGGAGCAGCCCTGTCAAACTGCTCCAACACGGTGTTTCAGTTCACAGTTTATATGCGGGTGGTGAAGATTCAGTCTGTGCAAAATTACGTCAAAGTTTGGATGTGAGAGTCCATCTGGTTATAGATTACGAACGTACATTTGGTTATAGATTGTGGAAACATAATCACTAACCCCATCTGACCTTATCTTACATGTAGAAAAGGCAAAGCTAGAGTCATTTATCTTTTAAGGAACATAGTGCCTTAGGCAAGAGACACGGGCCCCGTGTGTTCTGTCCTGTTTTGTCTTCAAAGCATCTTTCCGAAAAGCTGCTGAGTCAAGGGCTTTGTGAAATTCTGCTGGCAGCGGAAATGAGCAAATGGCTTCTTATGGTCATTACTTTGTTTCACCTGAGACACAGTCCTCCTGCTGTGGTCTTATCACATGGCCTTCCTACAGTTACTTTCCAGCCAACACCTTGTTTTCCCGTTTCTACTCTCAGACAAAATAGTAGAAATGATTACATTCTCAAGAGGCCCTACGAGGACACATGGGCAAAATCAAATTCAGGACCAGCTATTTTCATTTCTGGAATCACCGAGCAGGACCTGGGGCAGCTCCAGGAGTCCTGACAGCAACGTGCCATCTTCCTTTCACAAACCTGAGCGTGTCTTTCTAAGTGTCCAAAGTGCACATTTCTGCCATTCACAGCTTTTCTTTCAGGGTTTGTTGCATTTTTCTACCGAAGGCTACCTTAGGCAAGCAGTTTGCGTGATATTGTTGTCACTTTACAGTTTGAGATTTTAGTGCTGACCCTGGAGAGCTTTGGTTTTATTCTGTACCAGGTGTTTGTAAGTGGTGACTTTATTCAGACAAATCAAGAACAATAAGCTGCCACCTCACTCCACCCCAACATTCATCCAGCATCTGCTGTGTGCCGAGAACTTAGGCGGGTAATGTGCATTATCTCCTTAAATCCTTACAACTACCCTTTGAGACAGACAGGACTGCTTATTCCTATTATAGAGTCAGGAAACTGGGATTCAGAGAGATGGGGTCAGGAAGTTTGTCCTGAGGCATACAGCTCTGACCAGCCGAACCCGGGGCTCATCTTCAACTCACATCAAGGCCGGTGAGCCTAAATGTTGGGCTATTTACCATGGCTGTGGGGGATGGGGAATGAAAAACAGTGTTTTGTTAAATCAACAGATATGTGTACAGTCTCCGTGTAAACAGTGAAATGTCCCCAAAGGAGTCACACAGGAAGGGACAGTAACTCCAACAACACATCAGTAAATGTGGCTCTGCCTTAACTGTTGGCTCTTGTTTTCGCTCTTCAATGTCTTCCTTTTCTTTTGCCATCATCTTTTTGTTATTCATCAATCCAAAAACCTCAACCAGCTCTTTTTTGGGATAATTGCTCTTATAGTCTTCCAGAAAAAACTCTGCTTCCCTTTTCACTTTTTCCTAGTATCTCTTCTCACAAAAGGTAACATTCCTAAATTTGCATCATTCCAGGCATTAGAGAACCAAGGTCACAAACAGTTATAGGATTTTAAGGTTATCTACTCCATTCTGCCCCCCCAAACATATGCACGTTACCTTTGCAGAGTCATTATTCAAAATCTAAACTTAAGTGGGCTCTCTAGGCAGCAGTCAGTTAATAATTAATGATGATGACTTCAAGAGAGGTTGAATTTGTGTGAGAGCGGTTGCCATCTCAAGCCAGAGCATGCTGGGAACCAGTTCTGGAGCCTGCATACAGATTACAAGGTTCATGCAGCAGGAGGGCTAATGACATCCTTCTAGAAAAATGGAGTGACTCAGAATACAGATGTTCTTCCTACCCTGCATTTGTAATTATGAGCTGGTGGTGGCAGTTCCCAGGGAGTCTTTGAATCATCTGTTCTTACAGTTTCTCTTGCTGCTGCTCTTTTTAGAACAATCTAGGACATGTCAGCTGAAAAATGCATAATTGTTTGCAAAGAAAGAATGACTTTTTGCATGGGGGCGAGAGACACAGAGAGTTCTCTTCCTCCCTCTCTGCTTGGGAACATGGTAGAGAGAATGAGCTAATAATTCTCAGAGAAATATATGAGTTCTGAAGAACTCAGATGCCTAGAGAGCATGAAGTGAGGGCAGTTTAAGGTTAGTTCTGGTGTGTATACAACGAGGGCAAGAGCTTCAGGAAGACATGATAATTTCACTTTAATTACTGAATATTAACACAAAGGAGAGGAACCAGAGAAACCTGAATTTTCAGGCAGCTTCATGAAGTAAAAATAAACTGAGTACCTATTGTGAAATCACCTTTGGTGCAATTTGGCTCAAGGATGTGCCACTCCTGGTAATTTTCCCATCTTCATGTGAGCTTCTCAGTCCAGCAGACTCTGGATTCAGATAAACAGATGGAACTTAAGGTCATATGAGTTCCTTGGTCACCCTGACATGTGGAGACAGGCTGTATATTTTTTATTTGAGTATTTATCTGTACAAAGCACTCTGAAAGGCACCAAATCCTAGTTTCTCCCCTAGTGTTCTCTTTCAATTATCTGGGTTCTGGGACAGGTGGTAGAAGCAGAAGCAACACTTTATTAGCATCATAGAATTTTAGGGCAAAAAACATTCAAAAGATGCTCCTCAAATATTTCTCTAATGCAGGCTCATGGACTAATGGTAATTAGGAAATTATCAATTTGGACAAAGCAAAGACAAAGAAACAAGGTGAGTTTTGTATAAAGCCAAATGTACTCAATTGAAAAGAATTTTTTTTTGTCTAGAATGTCCTACTTTTCTTATCTTTTAGAAAGCCATTTCATGGTGATTTTGGGAGATTTTGTCAGCTACCCTTTCACACCTGCCCCCTTTCCTGCCACAGGAGAAGAGGCTGAAGAACCTGAGATCCAGATGAGTGTCAAATCTCATTTTGCATCCAGTAAAGCCCTCAGTCCAGGCAGCTCTTGTGAAGCTGAGGGCTTTCCACTGCTAGGCTTGAGGGGAGCCTCCTAGTTAGTCCCCCGAAACTGAATTCAGCTGGGTTGGTCTATTCTATGAGGCCAATCTGACCTATACCCAGGCGCTGGCAGGGGAGGTGGAACAGAAGGAGAATTATGGATTTATGGAGCTGAGCCCGGCTCAGTCTGCTTACCACACAAAGATAAGGACAGGCACAGTGAACTCTAACCCTGTACCTTGCCTATGCAGGAAGCATGCTGGGTGCAGGTCAGCCCTCATCAATCAGATTAGGTGCTTCTCTTCCTTTCGCATGGCAAGGAGTTGGAATGGAAATTCTCCTCTTAGCACTGGCCTAGAGGTGGAAGTGTTGGAGGAAACTTTTTCCTCCATGGACCAAAGAGGGGAACACAGGATGCTGGGTAAGTCACAGTATTTACGAAAAGAGCCTCAAGATGCCTTAATGATTTCACTGCAACCTGCTGGCCTTGGACCGTTAAGGGTGGGAGAGAATCATAGAAAGATATTCTTAGTTCCACAATCAGGCCAAGAGGGATTTCTTTTTCATTAAGGAAAAAGATTAAATTATAGTAAGATATACATAAAATTTACCATCTTAACCATTTTTAAGTCCACAGTTCAGTGGCATTATATACATTCACATTATTGGCCTACCAGCACCACTATCCATTTCTAGAACTTTTTCATCTTCCCAAACTGAAACTCTATAACCACTGAAGAATAACTCCCCATTCCTGCCTCCCCCAGTTCCTGACGATGTCTTCTACATGTCTCTACTCTGGGTACCTCATATAAGTGGAATGAGCAACATCATTTCGCAAACATGCCTCAGGAGCCATATTTCCAAACCAGCCTTGGTATTTCCATCCAGTAGAAACCAACCCATTCATATTTGAAAAAAAATTATTTCTTCTTGATTTTTAAGTAGTGAAGTGAGCTTCTTTTAATCCCTCCAATTAGCGTAATGAAGTGTGTCAGCCTCACGCAGATATTTGTCGAATTTCAGATGGAAAACTGTCTTCCTTGAACTTTTCTTTTCTATATCCCCTTATAAAGATTTAGATATATTCTCATGTAATCTTCTTATTCCCAAGTAGTTTTTAATTTCATTTTATTTTTTAGATAATATCAGTAAGCAATTTATTAAGGAGCCTGCCATCCATCATTGGCATTTGGAACAATAATGATGCATTGAAAATAAGTATTCATCCCAGATTTTTGTTCCTTCCTCATAAATTCCTTCAGTTCCAATATTTCTTCAGCAAATTGTTAATAGTATTTTGCTCTTTGTCCTTTTGGAAACAAGCCCAGGAATGAGAAGGCACCAACAGTAGCTCACACAAACCCATGGTACTTATTGCTCGGTTGGCCTGCTCTGAAGCTCCTTCTCCATATCGAAGTAAAGTCACAAAATACTCACAGGTGTTGACAAATAAGTCATATGCCACCTCCTGTCCCATAACAAACTCTGACCGTTGCATGACTTTTTCCACTGGGAGAGGGAGGTATATTTCATCGTGTTTGTTGTTTACTCTATACGCATCGTTTCCCACAACATCCTTCAAGAGCTGCGTCTTCAGCAGGGCCTTTGTGCTGAATGCAGACTTGGCGCTAGTAAATGGCGTGGGAATGCCGTCTACAGGCGCTATATTGGTAACATAACCATCACCCAGTACAGCGCCTAGTGCTGACAGCCAGGGCGGAACACTTCAATTAAGTCCCCTGGGTGGGGGTTGTCAGGGTAGCTCAAACTGAAGCAGTCATTAAACGTCATCTCACTCGTGAGCCCGGGTCGTCCAGCAGCCTTCTGCTAGCGGCGGCGGGAGGACTCCCATCCGCACCCGGGAGAGGCCTCGGCGGCGGCAGCGCACCACCACTCGGGCCAACCTGCAGGGGCCACGCCGGCCCAGCCCCGCAGCGGGAGAGGCTCCGGCGACCCCCCAGGGGGAGCAAGGCGCTTGTGTGCAGCGGCCCCCAAGTAATTTTTAAAATGAATTCTTCAGAATTCTTCGTTATCCTGAGAGTCAGGGTTTAGAAATTCACAGTTATCACTTTATCTGTATGAGCCAGGGGCTGGAAAGTTATGAAGACGTCTAGTATAATTTACAAGGAGGAAAACGTGGGGGAAGAAGAGATTTTAGCTAGATATTAGGTAGGAAGAAAGCAAAGCAACCTTTTATGACTTACTTTTCTTACTTTAGAACATTATTTCCAAGATTTAGCTTGGAAGTGAGAAGCCATATCTTGTCTAGGTTGCTTTATAGTTCCTAAAACGTGATTTGATTCTAGCATTACAAGATTCCTATTGATATCTCTGTCTTTGATGCACAGATAATATTATGTAATGTCTAGTCATGTAATGCCTAGCATTACATGGTTTCTATCTTTGTTTTTGATAAACAGAAGCAATGTTTATTTGAAGTGTTACTGTGGGAAGCATAGCCAACAATTTCTAAGAAGTGACAGTGCTCATCTCTCCAGAAGAGAATCACTAGTCAAAGGTCAGGGAGTGGCCTGCAAATGAAAATGTGCTCTGCCTAAGATTGATGCCAAAAAGCTATCAGTCACAAAGCAAAACAAATGTTGCAGAAAAAGTTCGTGGAAAATGCATGTTATGGAAAAACTATGCATGGATTTCAAAACTTTTTGCACCAAAATAAAATACTAACTTATTGCAACATTTCTGAGCAGGCTCTATTAATAATTTGAGGCACTAAGAAGGATAAGACATCAGTTTGAAAAGAACTCCTATTAGAGCAACATGAATTCTGCTAAAATTGAAGCAAGAACATACCAGTTATATTGGCCTAGAGCAAAAACAAGCAAACAAACAAAAAACAAAAACAAGCTGGGTGCGGTGGCTCATGCCTGTAATCCTAACTACTCAGGAGGCTTAGGCGGGAGTATTGTTTGAGATCAGGAGTTCAAGACCAGTGTGAGCAAGAGCAAAACTCCATCTCTACTAAAAATAGAAAAAATTAGCCAGGCGTGGTGGTCTGCGCCTATAGTCCCAGCTACTCAGGAGGCTGAAGCAGGACTATCGCTTAAGCCCAGAAATTTGAGGTTGTGGTGAGCTACAATGACGCCACTGTATACTACCCAGGTTGGCAGAGCGAGCGAGACTCTGTCTCAAAACAAAACAACCCCCCCCAAGAAAACTAAAAACAAAACAAACAAACACAAAAAGCAGGAGATGAAACATGGGTTTACCAGTACAATCCTGAAGACAAAGCACAATCAAAACAATGGCACCAGGAGGTGGAATTGTCCAGTCAAAGCAAAAGTGGACAGGTCAAGAGCAAAGATCATGGCAATGGTTTTTTGGGGGATGTTCAAGGCATTTTGCTTGTTGACTTTCTGGAGGGTCAAAGAAGGGTAACATCTGCCTATGAGAGTGTTTTGAGGAAGTTAGCCAAAAATTTAGCAGAGAATTGCCTGGGAAAGCTTCGCCAGGGAGTCCTTCTTCACCAGGACAACGCTCCTGCTCAGTCCTGTCTTCAAACACGGGCAATTTCGCAAGAATTTTGATGGAAATTATTAGGCATCCAAATTACAGTCCTGATTTGGCTCTTTTTGACTTATTTTTGTTTCCTAATCTTAAAAAAAATCTTTAAAGGCACCCATTTTCTTCAGTTGTTAATATAAAAAAAGCCCCCACTGACCTGGCTAAATTCCCACGACCCTCAGTTCGTTAGGGATGGACTAAATGGCTGGTATCATCGCTTACAAAATGTCTTGTGCCTGATGGAGCTTATGTTGAGAAATAAAGTCTATGTTTTTATTTTTCTCTTTTAATTTCATTTTTCCACAAACTTTTTGAAGTCCCCTCATACATCTTCTCACCCATTTTTAGAGTGGCTCCCACCATTCTTTCCTTAATTCCTTTTTCATTTATCCAATAAATACTTATTAAATGCTTATTCTGTATGTGCCAGGCTTTGATCTAGTCACTTGGGATATATCAGTGAACAAAACGAGAAAGAAAAAAATGCAAAATGCCTTGCCCTTTTGGAGCTCACATTCCAGCACAGGTAAGGAGAAACAGCCACCGAACAGAAGGCAAAACAGATAAGTCACACTAAAGATCTGAATACATGACCGATGACAAGGGAAGGTGGGGGACTCCTTGGTGAGGCCAAATGGGCCCAAGTGTTACTGGAAAAACCAAGCCTTATTGCCTAACTTGTCTTCAGGATAATGTGAAATATGTTTTAATTTTTGAAGTACGATTTTTTTTATTCTTAGAAATTTTACTTACCACAGTGCAAAGCAAGAATATCATGGTAGCTACAGTTTCCCAAAGTTTGTTCTGCAATAAAACAGATTTGATTCAGATGTACAAGCAAATAATACACATTCTTAACAGAACCCAGAATTCTCTTTTCTTCACACTAGATGGCAGTAGAGTTAAAGAAAAACATCCAAATCAGCTGTCTTATTTGCACAGGGATTTGGTGATTTTCCCACAAAGCTGAGATGAGGATGGAGTCAGAGCAAAAGCTGCATAAAGAAAAAGTTGACAGGGGCAATATATGTAACCCCAACAATATCTGTACCCCCATAATATAATGAAATAAAAGAAAAAAAAGAAAAAAAGAAAAAATATATATAAACTCTACCAAACTTAAAAAAAAAAAAAGAAAAAGTTAAATTTCAGTGGAGACATGATGTGACACTAACATGTCACCTGCGCATTTTGTCAGAATGTGTTTGGGGCAGAAATCTCTTTCTCTGTATGTGTTTCCTTATAGAGTAATCCTAGAAAACATTAGAGGACTATTAACTCTAACTTCCAATACATGATGTTAACTTTTGGTTGCAAAAAGTTATTTTGACCTTATCCTTAAATAAAGCTCCTGGGTTTGCTAACGTTTTGTTTTGTTTTTTCCCCCGGGCATCATTTAACTAATCCACTCAAGACCATTTAGGTCTCAGAGGACATTTAATGTGAAAATCGGAAACCCTGAGGAAGTCAGCGCTTCAGTGTTTTTCAAATGTTTTAGCAAGAAATTCAAGAGTAATGTCAAGATTCTCAGAATAACAATGACAATGAATATATGGGGGAGGGGAAGATAAAGCAATTCTGTCCAACTGTGACCCTGGGGAGAAGGTATATGATGTTCACTGTACTAGTCTTGTAACTTTTTCATAGTTTTAAGTTTTTTCAAAATAGAAAATAGAAAAAAAAGTCATCACAAAATATGTGGTTTAATTTACACACATAGTAGATGTATAGAAGGAATTACTGTGCATCATAATCACAAGTATAGCGCATACAACAAACACAGGAGTCTAAAAAGTCTTGGATGAGATCTGTCTTTTCAGAAAATCAAAGGCAAGTGTTGACTAATAGCTGGGCCCCAGGCTGGTATTCATTTATTCCATCCCCCAACAAATATTTATTGAACAACTACTAAGTGTGAGTCTCTGTATAGGGGTCACAGCAGTGAGCACTGTAGACAAAGTTCCTGCCCTCCTTAAGCTTACATCCATCTGGAAAGACAAATAAACATATGGTAGATTGGGTGGTAGTAAGCACTAGAAAGAGAACACAAGTAGGAAGTTAGGAGAGAGAGTGACGAGGTATTCCGATTACTCTGGAGAGAGTGGTCAATGCAGTCCGGCCTCTGGAGAAGAGACATGGAAGCAGAGCCCTGAGGAAGTGAGGTGTGGACCCGGTGCATGTCTGGGAAGAATGTTCCAGGCAGAGCCAGAAGTGGGCAGGCAGCCAGTGAGACTTCAATGAAGTGTGGAAGATGAGGGTGGACAGATCCCAGGGCCAGTTTACCATCTGTCCTTTTGGGTCAGTAAGTCAACAAACATTGAGAAGAAAAGAATCATTAATGCCCAACATCTATTATCAAATATTTTTGTTTGGAAAACAGTTTGGTGGGTCCTCAAAAAGTTACACAGAATTACCATATGATCCAGCAATTCCACTTCTAGCTATATATACTCAAAAGAATTGGAAGCAGGGTTCCAAAGAGATACTCGTACACCCACGTTCCTAGTGGCATTATTCACAAAAGCCAAAAGGTGGAAACAAATGAAGTGTCCCTCAGTGGATGACTGAAAAAGCATAAGTGATACATACATACAGTAGAGTATAGTTGATCCTTGAGAAGGAATGAAATTCTGATAAATGCTACAACATGGATGAACTTTGAAGGTATTTTGCTAGGTGAAATAAACTGGACACAAAAGGACAAGTAGCTGTATGATTCTACTTATATATGACACCTAAAACAGGCAAATTCATAGGACAGAAAGTAGAATAGAGGTTACCAGAGGCTGAGGGAAGAGGGTAATAGGGAGTTATTGTTTAATAAGAATAGAGTTTCTGTTACCCAGCGTAAGTAGATCTACCATTTGATCCAACAATCCCACTCCTGGGCATCTACCCCAAAGAACAAATGACACTCTACAAAAAAGACACCTGCACTTGAATGCTTATAGCAGCACAATTCACAATGGCAAAGTTGTGGAAACAACCCAAGTGACCATTGATACATGAGTGGATTAATAAAATGAGGTATATGTATACCATGGAGTACTATTCAGCTCTAAGAAGTAATGGTGATATAGCACATCTTGTATTTTCCTGGATACAGCTGGAACCCATACTACTAAGTGAAGTATCCCAAGAATGGAAAAACAAGCACCACATATACTCACCATCAAACTGGTATTAACAGAGCAGCACCTAAATGGACACATAGGAACTACATTAATGGGGTATTGGGCAGGTGGGAGGGGGGAGGGAGGGTGGGTATATACATACATAATGAGTGAGACGTGCACCGTCTGAGGGATGGTCACGCCTGAAGCTCAGAATTGTGGGGGGCGGGGAGGCAAGGGCATTATTTGAAACCCAAAAATTTGTACCCCCATAATTTGCTGAAATAAAAAAAAAAAATTACTGAAGCCTTCTACAGTAAAATATCCCAGAGCTGATACACACTAGTCCAGTTTGAAAAGCTGAATAGATGAATGAGGGAAAAATATAACTGACCTCTAGACACACAGTCTTGTAAATGCTCAGAGCACAAGTTGTAAAAATAGCCTAAAAGCTTCCAAAAAAAAACAAAAAGCAGGTCATCTACAAACAAGGTAATAATTCTACAACTGATCAACAAATAAGGATAATTTTCAGAGTAAAAGGAGGTGCTGTTAAAGGTGTAATTTGGGAGTATTCTAGACAAATCAGGATGTATGGTCACTTTTCTTAAAAAGGAGTAAGAATCATACTGGCATCAAATGTCTCAGCAATATGGGAAGCTGGGGCAGCTACGAACAATACCTTAAATGTTTTGAGGGAAATTAATTTTAACCTAGAATTCTACTCCCAACTAAATTTCTGATGAATTGCAAGTAGAAATTTTGCAAAATAAGTTATTTTCAGACATGCAAGGACTTAGAAAATTTACATTTCAAAACATTCTGCTAAGAAATTAACTTTAAAAAGTCCTCAACTATGTGCATATAGTCCTTTGATACAAGTTTTAAAACACAAATATTTTTAAAAGCCAAAATTAATCAGAAGTTTTCTATAATATTTTACAAGAGCTAGTTAATATTAATATAGTGCTGATCCCAAAACCTTACATACCACACAGGACAATCTCTCTAATGAGTATGAAAAAAATATCCTAAAATATCAGCACATCTAATCCAGCAGCGTTAAAAGAATAACATACCATAACCAAGCATGATTTATTTACTCTGAGTACAAAGATCCTTCACCATTAGAACTTTATTACTATCATTCTCTATATTAACAAACTAAGTGGGAGGGGAAAGGAGTGATCATGTCAGTGCATGTTATTTTTTTTTAAGTATTTAAGGAAAGTAAATATCAATTACTAACTTTTAAAGGAACTTCTTACTCAGAAACAAAAGTAACTTATTTTTTTTTTTTTTTTTTTTTTTGAGACAGAGTTTCACTCTGTTGCCCCAGCTAGAGTGCTGTGGCATCAACCTAGCTCACAGCAACCTCAAACTCCTGGGCTCAAGCAAACCCTCTGCCTCAGCCTCCCGAGTAGCTGGGACTACAGGCATGCGCCACCATGCCCGGCTAATTTTTTCTATATATTTTTAGTTGGCCAATTTATTTCTTTCTATTTTTAGTAAAGATGGGGTCTCACTCTTGATCAGGCTGGTTTCGAACTCCTGACCTTTAGCGATCCACCAGCCTTGGCTTCCCAGAGTGCTAGGATTGCAGGCATGAGCCACTGCGCACAGCCCAAAAGTAAATTCTTTAACTTAAAAAAAAGTGTATTTATCAGAAACCAACAGTAAACATCACACTGAAAAGCGCTTTCCATTTAAGAAAAGAACAAGACAACGAAGCCAACTATGATCATGATTATTGTACATCGTTAAGAAGGCTCTAGCTCTGTGCTACCCAATGCAGTATCCATTAGCCACAAGTGCTACTGAGCATTTGAAATGTGGCTAGTCCAAATAGACATACGCTCTAAATATAAAATAAACATGGAATTCCAAAGACTCAGTATTTTAAAAAATGTAAAACAGCTCAATAAGTTTTATATTTATTATGTGTTGGAAATGATAACTATTTTGAATGTATAACTATTTTAAATGATAACTATTTTGGATGTATTAAAATTAATTGCTGCTAAAAATTTAAAATTACATATATTACTCCCATTTATGGCTCTCAATGCATTTCTTTTGGGCAGCACTGCAGTCTAGCCAATGCAATGACTTTTTAAAAAAAGTATAAATACTGAGTAAGAAGAAACAGAATCATCACTGTGTGCAGAAAAGTGGTTGTCTGACAAGAAAATCCAAAAGAATCACCTGAAAAACAGACAACCAGAGGGAGAATTCACTAAGATTAACTGGATACTAAGTAAATAATAAAATTTGATAGCTTTCCTACATACTATTAATAACCACTTAGAAAATGAAATGGAAACAGATCTGAGTCACAATAGCAAAAGCTACTTTAAAACACGGTCATGTTATACACCATCCATATTTAAGAGTGTGTGTGTGTAGAAAATTCTATTAATAGACACTAAAAACACCTGAATATATAGAAAGACAGACTTGTTCCTGGATGGGAAGGATAAATACAATTCTGCCAAAATTAACCTGTAAACCAAATGCAATCCCCCAATCAAAATCCTAGTAGGATTTTTCTTACTTAATTGTTTTATATGGTTACTTGATAGATTAAGTAGGTTACTTGATAGAGTTAGGCTCCAAACAGCTAAAAATGTAGATTTAAGAGTCATCACTGACTCTATTCATATAACATGAACTCCCACAGAAACAGTACACCAGTTATACGACAAAGGATTAAGGACAGACACTAGAAGAACCAGGAAGAAAGGCAGAGGAAACAATAGTGCCCTAGAACCAAAGGCAAAGGTTGTCAGGAGTGTCAAAGGCTATAGAGAAGGCAACAAGTGGTAATGTCACTGAAGTACAGCAAGCAGTGAACCTGGCCTAAAACAATCCATCACTGTCTTGCCTTATCATATAATTTTTTAAGTTGTATTTGTATATATTACTGAACTAGCTAGTTTTTCAAATACATTATTTATCAAAAGTCTATTCTTTAGGAATTCCTGAGTTCCCAGGAATAAGGATGTACTAGTCATTCTGATGTGGGATTATTGACCTTCCAAAGTGTTTCTGGTATTATGCTCAAATCTTTTAACTCAATTTAATAAACACTCAATATCTCATACCCATTACTGTGCTAGGTAGCAGATATTGATTTACTCACTCAACAAATATGAGGGTCTCCTATATGCCAGGCACTGGGTGTGCAGTTGTGAATAAAATACAAATATCCCTGCCCTCATAAAGGTTTCTTTATAGTGGAAAGATAAATTAAACAAACCTACTCTCCCTTAAGGAGCCCAAAAGAAACACTGTGTTCTTGACTTATCTGAGAAAGACAGCAAATTCACAATTATTTCATAAAGCTATTGTAATTAATAACAAGAAACAAAAACTATTATTAATCACCTATAGTTAACATGCCTGTACTGTGGCATCCTTTCATACAAATAAACCTTGTTAACTTAAACATACATACAGTCAGCTCCCAATTATCACTGGATAAATTATCCATGCATCAAGGGCAATTCCCTAATACTGATTCATGTTTCTAGGTGGTATCCTATCCAAATTTCTACCATGTAATCTTCTAACACATTATACAGTGTAAGAATATACAGGCATTGCACATACCAGTTTTACTATGTCCATCATTTTCCAAATGAGCTTGCAGAAATAAGCTCCCTAAATCCAATTCCCTTCAATTCATTTTCCAGAGCCACTAACCAAACTCAATTCAGCTTTAAAACTGCCCCCAAGCTATTAATAATAAGCCTCCAAACATGGGCCTACCTTTCCTCTATTAGAGCATGGTCTCTAAACTTTAAGGATCTCAAAAGCCCCCTTTGTAAAAACTGCTGGCATTCCAATCATGTGTACCTTAATATTGTGTACATGTACTACTGCTCTAGTATACTGTAAACATTATAAATCGTGCACAAAATATAGAAATTTCTTAAAAATAAAAGAAAGAATTTCTACCATTTTCCTCCACCACACCAGCGAACCTGGATTCTTTTTCTTTGAGCAAGAAAAGATTACACACAAGAAAACTGAGGTCTAGTCAGGCAGGGCATGGTGGCTCATGCCTGTAATCCTAGCACTCTGGGAGGCCGAGGTGGGAGGATCGCTTGAGCTCAGGAGCTCCAAACCAGCCTGAGCAAGAGCAAGAACCAGTCTCTACTAAAAATAGAAAAAAGTAGCCAGTTGTGGTGGTGGTGGTGCGTGCCTGTGGTCCCAGCTACTCAGGAGGCTGAGGCAGGAGGATTGCTTGAGCTCAGGAGTTTGAGGTTGCTGTGAGCTAGGCTGACAACAAGTTACTTTCCTCCCTTACCCCCCGACCCCCCTCCCCCCTCCCCCCGCAATAGAGTGAGACTCTGTCTCAAAAAAAAAAAAAAAGAGAGAGAGGTCCAGTCAGACTAAACAGCAAAGTCAATGTCACGGCAAGGACAATGCCACACCATGAGTCACAGCAGCAGGGTTACAAACTCTGGACAGATTCCCAGTGCTCTTCCTATAACAACTCAAGAGCCTATGCTGCTCCGTGTACTTGCTAGCTGCTTGGTCTCCCCCCTTCCTACTTTTAGAACCTTGTATTCATTCAACAAGTACTTCCTGAGTTGAATAAGTAAATAAAAGAGTTTATGCAAGGACTTAATTATTTTTCTACTCCAAGTCTCTATTCCTCCTTTCCCCACAGGATGTGATTATCCTCAAAGCTTCCATAGTCCTACTAAGCAGTTGATGGTTTAATTTTACTGGTCAATTCTGCTCTTTCAAACTCCACTGCTCCTGGACATCCAATTTCAGTACCCTCCTCACACTCAACTCTTCTTCAATTCCAACATTAGTCTCATTTTGCTTAGTTGACCTTTCCCTGGCTACTTTTGCCAAACATGACCTCTTTTTCCTCCACATTGCTCATTTAACATTTATACCCTCACACAGCTTGAAAACTCTTATCCTTAAGGAATTAATATTTGCTAGCCCCCTTTAAATGATGTTTTTATTAATATAATGGGTTTGCTAACATGCTGGATTCAGAATGCTTTGTTACCACTTACCAAAAAACCACTTCTAAAAGACAGAGAAGGGAGGAAGGAGGAAGAAAGGAAAAAGAGAGAAGAGAGAAAACAGGAAAAAAGGAAATTAAGAGAGAAGACAGAGGAAGAGACATGAAGGAAGCAACTAACACAGGTGGTCAACTGTGTGTCCGGAACTACTACTATCAGGTGCCTCCCTCAATTTTCATGATAACCGTGTGAGGTATGAATTAAAATCCTTATGTTACAGAAATTGAAATGGAAGGCCAAGAAAGGTTAAGTAACTAGCTCAAATTTAACCTATCAAGTTTTACACATGGATGGCAATGGTTCCTTCTCCACTCAACAACACAGGTTAATGATATATGATAATATATTTAGAAACACCACTGACTCAAGGTGATATTTCAAAAAGTCCTTAAAACTAACAAAAATAGACCCTGAATAGTTATCTGAATGAGAATTTCACCATGTCAACTTTCAATGTGCTTTATACATATTTCCAAGAAAATTAAAGCAAAATATAAATCCCAAGTTATTGCTGTTACATTACATATATACTATTATATTAATATATTAACAAAATCTAGTTAATGTCCCTTAACTTACAGTTTTCTACTATCTACAATATCTTTTCTCAATCACCATTAACAGAGGTTATAAAACATTAGACATTTCCCTGAGGTATATGAGTATACATGAAAATAATCATGCTGCTTCAAAAAAGAAGGTAATAGTGAGATGCTGTATACTCTAAAAGTAAATAAAACTAATAAAAATAGTTAATATTTATTGAGTACTGACTATATGCCTGACATTTAAATCTCACAACAATCTACAGATTCTTACTGTCTCTATTTTACAGATGAAGAAATTGATACACACCTAAGTTAAACAGACTGTCCAACGTCACATAGCTAATAATAAGTAGAGCCAAGATTCTAAGCAATCCTATCTCCAAGTCCATGTTCCTACTCACTACATTTTAAAGAAAAATACTTAAAGAAAACAAGCACTAAAATACAGATCTGCCAAAATCAAAAGTAGATTTTTAACAAAGAAACATTTCCCAAGAGAAAGGACACATATGAATTATCCCTACAGTCATTTATAGAATTAGAAATGAAATAATATTAGATATATATCTACAAAATATCTGCTAAGATATATGGTATTTTAAGATATTTTTATTATTTTAAAAAATAAAAACGAAGAACATAAAACAAGGTTAACTAAAATAAACGTTACTAAAAACAGCCTTAGAAAAAGTTCCCATGGTAATTTTGTATTGTAAGTATAATAGATAAAGGTACTTTAGGTCAAGTAATGAAAAAATTAGAGGAAGACCAAGAAGAATGCAAAGAACAGGGCCAGCGAGGTGGCTCACGTCTGTAATCCTAGCACTTCTGGGAGGACTAGGCGGGTGGATCACTCAAGGTCAGGAGTTCAAAACAAGTCTGAGCAAGAGCGAGACCCCATCTCTACTAAAAACAGAAAAAAATTAACTGGCCAACTAAAAATATATAGAAAAAATTAGCCGGGCATGGTGGCGCATGCCTGTAGTCCCAGCTACTCAGGAGGCTGAAACAGAAGGAACGCTTGAGCCCAGGAGTTTGAGGTTGCTGTGAGCGAGGCTGATGCCATGGTACTCTAGCCGGGGCAACAAGAGTGAGACTTTAGGCCGGGCAAGGTGGCTCACGCCTGTAATCCTAGCACTCTGGGAGGCTGAGGTGGGAGGATCGCTTGAGGTCAGGAGTTCGAAATCAGCCTGAGCAAGAGCGAGACCCTGTCTCCACTAAAAATAGAAGAAAATTAATTGGCCAACTAAAAATATATAGAAAAAATTAGCTGGGCATGATGGTGCATGCCTGTAGTCCCAGCTACTCGGGAGGCTGATGCAGGAAGATCACTTGAGCCCAGGAGTTTGAGGTTGCTGTGAGCTAGACTGACGCCACAGTACTCTAGCCCGGGCAACAGAGCGAGACTCTGTCTCAAAAAATAAAAATAAAAAAAGAGTGAGACTCTGTTTCCAAATAAATAAATATTTGTTGAATAAATGAGGACATGGAATGGCTTGTTCAGTAGTTAGCTCCAGTTTTCTAAGACTAATTTATTCTGTTACATCACAGTCTCTCTTTAAATTTCCATTATGTCATCATTTGCTGAACAATGTCAACAGCTGCAACAACTGTTACTTATTTTGCTTTATGTAACTTCATATTTGGACTTGAAACTTTCAGAAGTTGGTTCAGGTCCCTGTTGGTTCAGATCCGTGACAGATCTGTGACAGATCCAAACCAACTTCTGCGTTTGCCCTTGTTCCTGCTGACAGCAGGCACCTCTTAAGGTCCCAGTGGCCCTTAAAAGAAGCAGATCCATTCTCTGCTTGACATGCTTAGGGAAGTAACTTCTTGGAATGACAGAGTCTCCTTTGTTATATCTCTTCCACACAAAGTGGTTTGCAGACCTTGGAGTACATTGAAGGTGCTTAGTGGGCAAGTTCAGAACAGTGATTTTAGTTTAATAAGGTGTAATAGAGGTGTGGGGCCGTAATAGTGATTTAGAAAGTGACCTTGGGCAATACTTTCATCCCCCTTTATGCCTTTGCTTATTTTATGAGTGAGACGTAGTGGTAATCTCTGCAATTTTTACCTCATTAAGACACAGCAAGAGACAAAAGGATTTCTACAAAGCTTTTTTTTTGAGACAGAGTCTCACTGTGTTGCCTGGGCTAGAGTGCCATGGCCTCAGCCTAGCTCACAGCAACCTCATACTCCTAGGCTCAGGCAATTCTCCTGCCTCAGCCTCCCGAGTAGCTGGGACTACAGGCATGCGCCACCATGCCCGGCTAATTTTTTCTATATATTTTTAGTTGGCCAGTTAATTTCTTTCTATTTTTAGTAGAGATGGGCTTTCGCTCTAGTTCAGGCTGGTTTCGAACTCCTGACCTCAAGCGATCCTCCAACCTCAGCCTCCTAGAGTACTAGGATTACAGGTGTGAGCCACCACACCTGGCGTCTACAAAGCTTTGAACTTCAAGGTTGAAGTTTGTAAATTCCTGTCGATTTTCTTCTTTTTTCTTTATATAGTCTTTTTTTTTTTTTTTTTTTTTTTTTGAGACAGAGTCTCACTTTGTTGCCCAGGCTAGAGTGCCGTGGCATCAGCCTAGCTCACAGCAACCTCAAACTCCTGGGCTCAAGCGATCCTACTGCCTCAGCCTCCCGAGTAGCTGGGACTACAGGCATGCGCCACCATGCCCGGCTAATTTTTTCTGTATATATTTTTAGTTAGTCAATTAATTTCTTTCTATTTTTAGTAGAGATGGGGTCTCACTCAGGCTGGTTTCGAACTCCTGAGTTGAGCGATCCGCCCGCCTCAGCCTCCCAGAGTGCTAGGATTTTTTTATATAGTCTTGATAACCCAGAATGGAAGAGATCCTAACATTTCACACCCACCACTCCTTACCCCCAGCAGTAGGTGTGTCTTTCTTGTGATTGTCCCTTGGAAGGTCCTTTAAATGGAAACAAGAGAAAAGGCACAGTCAGTTCAAGAGGAGCCCAGAGACACTTAGAGATTTTTTCTCTAAAATAATCACAGCATTCTTTTTAAAAATTAATTTTAATTAAAAATTTTGTTCTATAAGTTTATTTCTGCTTGTCTGTATTTTTAGTAATATGGAATGATAGGGATTTTTGAAGATTAATTGCCTGTAATCTTTATTAAAGCTACTTGGCAAATTGACTGAAGTATCAAAAACACTATAAAAGACAAAAAATGTCATAGCATTTAATAGTGGGTGTTTAAGAAGGGACCTGTGAACAGAAAGGGTGCTATGCCTACAGAAAGGTTAGAAATTGCTGCTCTGAGTGCTTTAATTTATGGTTTGAATGAGTAAGTGACTTCTGGGGGCTTTTGCTGAGGAGATGAGGTCAGATAGTTGGTTGTTGATGCAGAGCTTTTTCCTAGGCTCCACTGAAGATTATATGCCAAATAAGTAACAGTCCTCACTCTCACAGTATAATTAGAAACAGAACTCACTCATGAGGTGAAGGGAAAAGCATACAAAGTAACTCACATGCAAGTAAAAAAGAATATGGTGCAACACAGTGCTGCCTCTGTGTATGTACACGCATGCGTGTGCGTGTGTGTGTGTGTGTGTGCGTATGTAGTGATTCCTCAACTGTCAGCTTGAGGTTTAGTCTCTTCTCTAGAACAGCCTCAAACTACCTTCCAGTCTTATCTCCTACAAGGTGATTATTTATCGTTTCCCAAAAATTTCAGGCTCCCACCTCTGTCCATAATCTATGCCCTTATTCTAGAATGTCTCTTTTCTTCCCCCAGCACATGCCTGGAGGAAGAAAACTACTCATTTTTTTAAGTCTTGTGTAAAAATTACTTCCTCTTTAAAGTGGTCTTTCCATGGCTCAGCCTTTACTGCCTCCAGAAGCCAGTGTGAGGCTCGTTTCTGTCTGCTGGAAGCATCCTGTCCTGTCCTGAGATTGGGTTTCACCCGGAGTTCCAACTCCCTAGGAGTTAGAGTTCTCCCTCCGAGAGATGGCCTAGTCCCACTTTGTCTTTCAGCTGCCTCTCAACTCCCTTGTCACCTTCACATGTTACAGTGATTTCCTTCCTTACCTTTTTTGTTCTTATCAGCTCCCAAGGTAGGGACCATATCTTAGACATCCTTTATCTCCTGCAGGGCCTTCTGTTGTAGGACTTTATAAATATCAGTGGATTTAAATTAATTTTGGAAAATAAAGAAATGATGCCAGGTAAATACCTGAGTTTGAAAATGTGATGATACTCTGTATTGGTGTAGTATATGAGAGAAGAAAGGCTCTGGTGCATTGCCTGTGAGGGACGGTGGCAAGTAGAGGGTTCAGAGCTGAGGGAATTTGAGAGGGAAGTCTTTCTGGAATAGGTGATTTTTGTACCAAAACAAAGTATAATTTGATGGAGAGGAAGTTTAGAAGGCATTGCAGATTGAAGGAATGATGTGCTAAGAAGTAGAAAAGCACAAATTATGAACAGAAAATTATTGTTTTATGATAACTTACTTTATCAGTTCTAAAAAATGTCTTTCTTTTAGGGAGAAAAAATGGGTGACTGTGGGTGACACATCCCTGCGGATATTTAAGTGGGTTCCTGTGACAGACAGCAAGGAGGTAAGTGTGGAAGAAAATCAAAACAAGAAAAAGGTACCGTTCTTTTTTATGTCTTTCTTTGATTGCCTATTAATTATGAATGAATTTTTCACCCAGAATTGAGTTGAAATTACTTCGAGGCACTCTCTCATTGGTCCATGCAAAGCCTCTATTATAATTTTCCCCCTTCCTTTCTTTCCCTTAACCCAAGCCGCTTTTGCAGGGCTTGGCAAAGGACAACCCAGGCCGGCTCCTTATGTTTGTCAGTATAGTTTTATTGGCATGAAACACAACTGCACCCACTGGTTTCCTTATTGTCGGTAGCTGCTTTTGAATTATGATGGCATAGGTGACTAGTTTCCATAAGACCTAATGGCTCAGAAAGCCTAGAATATTTATTATCTGGCCCTTTAAGAAAGGTTGGCTGATACCCGCTCTAACCCAGTTAGCCACCCACTATAGTACCGTGTTTCCCCCAAAATAAGACCTACCCATAAAATAAGCCCTAGCAGGATTTCTAAGCATTTGTGCAATATAAGCCCTACCCCCAAAATAAAACCTAGTGATGGGCGTGGCTATGCAGCGTATCTGCACAACCCATGCATTTCGTTGTGGAGTGGTAAAGACGACGAGCAGCCCTTCTCATCTGCCCCATGAGAGCTCTATTGCTCGACATGAGAGATTGGGGCCAATGATTCTAAAGGAAATAGAGTCGCAAGAAATTCAGGATGGAATTCGGGGTTTGGAGAGTTATGATGTTCCAGAAGAAGATGACTTAACTATATTTGAATAAATATAGATTGTTGTACCGTACTTAAAAAAAATAACACATCCCCTGAAAATAAGCCCTAGGGTGTCTTATTGAAGAAAAATAAATATAAGACCCTGTCTTATTTTCGGGGAAACACGGTATGTATATTTTATGTATATATACCTTTCTGATTCACCTCCTATGGATTTATTTGGATACTTGGATATTCTTGGAAAATACATATTGTTTCATATGTGTGTTCCTTGTTTTTGTTTTTTTTTTTTGAGACAGAGTCTCTGTCACCCGGGCTAGAGTGCTGTGGCGTCAGCCTAGCTCATAGCAGCCTCCAACTTCGGGGCTCAAGCGATCCTCCTGCCTCAGCCTCCCGAGTAGCTGGGACTACAGGCATGTGCCACCATGCCTGGCTAATTTTTTCTATATATTTGTAGTTGTCCAATTAATTTGTTTCTATTTTTAGTAGAGACTGGGTCTCGCTCTTGCTCAGTCTGGTCTCGAACTCCTGACCTTGAGCAATCTGCCCGCCGTGGCCTCCCAGAGTGCTAGGATTATAGGCGTGAGCCACCATGCCCGGCCTGTTGTTTTTTTTTTTTTTTTTTTACAAAATTTATGCATACATACAGCACTGTGCTATAAACCTCTTCCTATTTCTTCTATTTTGTACAACCTTGGTTTTGAGAACTTTCCACATATCTGTAAATGTAAATAGAATTACTACTTTTGACTCTTAAATTGTATTCTTTTATTTACAGTTACCACATTTATCTATACATTCTCTGGATGATAAACACCCAGATCATTTTTCCTAATTGTTTTTTAAAATTTCAAATATAAAACACATACAGAAAAATATGTAAAACAGAAATATACAGTATAATGAATAAATATAAAGCTAATACCCTTATAAAAACCACTCAGATCAAAAACTAGAGCATTGCCAACCCCCCAGAAGATCTCTATGCAACTCTTCCCAACAATGCTTTCCTTTCCCTCTAGGGGTAATCACTCTCCTACTTTGCTTTTCTTAACCACTTTTCTATTCATTTATAAACATATTTAGTTTCTTGAAAAAATGAAAATATAAACAACATACCAGAACCTACGGAATACAGCAAAAGCAGTACTAAGGGCAGTTTATGGCAATAAATCAGAAAAATAGAAGGACTTCAAATAAACACCGCGCCGGGCACGGTGGCTCATGCCTGTAATCCTAGCACTCTGGGAGGCCGAGGCGGGAGGATCACTCTAGGTCAGGAGTTCGAAACCAGCCTGAGCAAGAGCGAGACCCCATCTCTACTAAAAATAGAAAGAAATTAATTGGCCAACAAAAAGTATATATAAAAAAAATTAGCCGGGCATGGTGGCACATGCCTGTAGTCCCAGCTACTCAGGAGGCCGAGGCAGAAGGATTGCTCGAGTCCAGGAGTTTGAGGTTGCTGTGAGCTAGTCTGACGCCACGGCACTCTAGCCCGGGCAACAGAGTGAGACTCTGTCTCAGAAAAAAAAAAAAAAAAAATGGATACTTCATCATCTGTTTATAAAAAGTTAAAATGTCCTGTATTTCTTTTTGTCTCAATTTCTTTCTGCTCTGATCTTTATTACTTCTTTCCTTCTACTAATTTTGAGTTTGGTTTGTTCT
>CAUYPO010043213.1:0-44710 GCA_963574435.1 Cheirogaleus major
CATTTCGTAGCGGAGCAGTAAAGAAGACCTCAACTGCCCCATCTTGACAGCCACTATTCCAGAGGTGCGGGCAGCCCCACCAACAAGGTCGGCTCCCCCTGTCAGGTCCCGGCCATCCTGTGCGTGCTGCAAGCTGAGGCTTTGAGGGGAAAATAACACATACCCTGAAAATAAGCCCTAGGGTGTCTTCTAGAGGAAAAATAAATAAATATAAGACCCTGTCTTATTTTTGGGGAAACACGGTACTATCATGAAAAAGCAGTGTTCTTGTTAACAATGTTATTTCTCGGTGGTAGTATTACAGAGATTTTAAGTTGCTATGTATTTTTCTCTTATCTAAACAGATGTGGTCTTGCTAAGTTGCCCAGGCAGGTCTAGAACTCCTGGGCTCAAGTGTTCCTCCCACCTCAGCTGGAGGATGTGGATGTTTTTGCTTTCAGATGATAAACATGGATTCCTTATTCAGCAGAAAGACCCTTCTAGGATCTTCAAGGAGAATCCTAGATGACAATGTCTTACTGATACACACCATTATCTCACTGGGACCAGAAGTAAAACAACAAACAGTTAAAGAACACATAAGCACTAGCATATCTCATTTAATCCTTATAGCTACTATATGTGTTAAGATCCCTGCTTTACAAATGGAGACACTGAAAGCTTAGGGAGTTTAAGTAACCTTCCCAAAGACACTTAACTAGCACATGGCTGAACTAAGATTCTGATCGCAGTCATGTGATTACAAAAACTGGGCTGTTAACTATTAATATTATGCGGCTATGACACCTCCAAAGCATGAAATACCTATTATCTTTTCTCTACAAAAAAACGCGGTTCTTCATTTCCCATTCTCTGGTCTCTCCTAGCCCCTTGTAACCACCTTTCTATTCTCTACTTCTATAAGTATGGCTTTTTTGGGTTTGTTTTTTGTTTGTTTGATTTTGGAGACCACCACGCCTGGCTAATTTTTAATTTTTTGTAGAGGTGGGGTTTTGCTATTGCCCTGGCTTGAATTGTACTCTTTAAGAGGGTGAACTTTATGGTATGTGAATATCTCAAAGTTGTTAAAAAGAAATATAAGAAACCATTGAAATTATTTCTAGGCCAGGCTTGGTGGTTCATGCTTGTAATCTTAGCACTATGGCAGACTGAGGTGGGAGGATCTCTTGAGACCAGGAGTTTGAGACCCCATCTCTTTAAAAAGGGGAGGGGCATGGTAGGCACCTATAATCATAGCTACACGAGAAGCTGAGGTGGGAGGATCACTTGAGACCAGGATTTGGAGGCTGCAGTGAGCTATGATCACACCACTGCATCCCAACCTGGGTGACAGAGTGAGACTTTATCTCTTAAAAAATTAAAAATTACTTCTGATGGACAAAAATGGTATATATTTATAGGATACGATATTTTGATATGTGTAGTATACATTATGAAGTGATTAAATCAAGCTAATCTAATCAGCATATTCATCACTCACATACTTCTTTTTCTTTTTTTTTTTTTTGAGACAGCGTCTCGCTCTGTTCCCTGGGCTAGAGTGCAGTGGTGTTGTCATAGCTCTCTGCAACCTCAAACTCCTGGGCTCAAGCGATCCTCTTGCCTCAGCCTCCCAAGTAGCTCGGACTCTAGGTGCGCACCACCATACCTGGCTAATTTTTCTATTTTTTGTAGAGATGGCGTCTCACCGTGTTGCTCAGGCTGGTCTCAAACTCCTAGGCTTAAGTGATTCTCCTGCCTTGGCCCCTCAAAGTGCTAGCATTACAGGCATGCTAGCCATCATATTGACCTTATTTTCCATTAATATTTAAAATCTCTTCTCATCAGTTTTTAAGTACACAGTACGTTATTAACTATAGTTACCAGACTGTGTGATAAATCTTCAGACCTTATTCCCCCATCTAACTGAAAGTGTGTACCTTTTGACCAACATCTTCCCCGGGCTAGAGTGTAGTAGTCATTATAGCTCACTGCAAACTCCAACTCCTGGGCTCAAGTGATCCTCCTGCCTCAGCCTTCTGAGGAGCTGGGATATAGGCATACATTACCATGATCAGCTAATTTTTCTATTTTTTGTAAAGATGAGGTTTTGCTGTATTGCTCAGGCTGGTCTTGAACTCCTGCCCTTAAGAGATCCTCCTGTCGTGGCCTCTCAAAGTGCTGGGATTACAGGCGTGAGCTACCACACCCAGCTGATTTTGACTTCTTTAGATTCCACACATGAGAGAGGTGCAGTATTTTTCTTTGTGTCTGGCTTATTTTACTTAGCATAATGTCCTCCAGGTTCATCCACGTTGTTACAAATCACAGGATTATTAAAGGCTGAATAGTATTCCATTGCGTACATACTAACATTTTCTTTATTCATCCATTAATAGATGCTTCGGTTGATTCTATATCTTGGCTGTTGTGAGTAGTTGTGCAGTGAACATGGCAGTGCAGATATCTCTTAGGTATACTGATCTCATTTCCTTTAGATATACCATGAAGTAAAATTGCTGGATCAAACTCTGTTTGTATATGTGTATATATGTGTTAATCCTGATTGGCACTTATTAAGCTTTTCTAATTTAAGACTTATACGTTTCTCTTCAGTTCTGGAAAATATCCTTTATTTTTTCAGTTTCCCTTCCATTATTTCCTGGCACACCCATGAAATGGAGGCTAGAACTTTCAGTTCTTTAAAGTAAAGCAAGAACTTCAAGATACTTGCAAAGTAATCTCTGTACAGAATCCTAGATTTTCATATACTCCCTCAAATCTTTCGCAGTTGTTTTGAATAAGCGTAACTCAATATTAATTTGTTGTTTTTTGCAGGAACTCACTACTATCATTACAATGCATTCAACTTGGTTTTTAAGGATGTAACTTCCTTATGTTCATATTTCATCAGTTTATACAATACTGAATAAACGTATGACATGGCAATAAGGAAATTTCCCATAAGTGTAACTCTTAATTATATAAATCAAGTGGAAGGAGCATAATCTACAGTTATATTAGAGATGAGCCAGCATTCAGCATACCATGGAACTCAAAATTGTCTAATGCTCTAAAAGTCAGTTAAAGCAGCATCTACTGTACTGATTGCCCTATACTGATTACTATTCTGATTGCTCTATTAATCCCGATTACTCAGGTTTCGTTCTTTTATTTGTTGAACTTGTCTCATGGTGTTGGCTTTTCTCAGATGATGACAGGCTGAGAGTTCACTTTTACTTAGGTAAACTTGCTGGGGATAGAAGGGAAGGGTTGTCATGGGCAGTAGCTGTTGCTCTGCTGTGAACTATTTTTGGTGGAGTAGGGATGCTAAGAACCTCCGCAACTGTTCTGGAAATGGATGTTCTTCATTCTTGCCAGGTGATACGGGGTACATGGGGTTAGGGGATGGGGGTGAAAGGTATCCTGTCTCCCGTTCTTAGAATTTCAGCTCAATAGCAGGTATCTTTTTTGCTGACATGTGGCACAGGCAGGGAGAGATTCCCCAACTATTCAGTCTTATACCATGGGTCTTCCCTTTCCTCCCTACTTCTACCATCTCCAGAAATGGGCACCTTCAATGTCACACCATTTCTTTTTTTTTTACCTCCATTTTACAGATGGAATTGTCATACCATTTCCCTGCACTAATCTTCCTTCTGCCCCTCTGGATTGTCCCTCTGTTTTCTGCCTGTGGGAGCTTCTCAGTTTCAGATCCACCAAAACTCTCTCCTCCTTGTTTTTGAGCATAGAGATACATATGTGTTTTTAATATATTTTTCACAATTTCTATGGATTTGGTGTGAAGAGTAAAAAATTTCATGTCCTTACTTCATCCTCTTACACCTGGAACTGCTACTGGTTTCTGATAGACATTCTTTAGTAAATGAGGTTAGTTTCCTTTATTACTGGTTTTCTCAGAGATTTTAACACAAAGGGAAGCCAAGTTTTATTAACAGGCTTTTCAGCACTTGCTACTTGCTGAGATGCCATGATTGTTCTCCTTTTGCCTCTTGTAATAATGAATTACAGATCACTAAATGTGAATTCTGTAAGAATTCCTACTTCTTCAGGCCACGCTACAGTTTTACTAAGTGCCATATTCAATTTATCAGCTGCATTTGGAAGTGTTTTATCTATAAAAGTTAATTGGTGTTTGTGGGTAAATATTAATTTTTTTTCCAGTTTAAGTATCACGGTTCTGCTAACCTCGTATTAGGAAAATTTATATTTATTTTAAGACAGTATCAATAGTAATGACAACTGTCCTAGAATACATTTTTAAAGATTTGGTAGGACTCCTACTTTGTGTTTTTTTGTGGGAAGAACTTGTTACACATAATGGTTGGCAAGATAAAGTGCTCAGAATTGTTTAAACAATCAAGAAGTAACTCCCCTAGCTCCCTCGAAAAAGCCATTTATAACAATTTATGTGTTCAGATGTGTCCTATGTAAATGTATATGCACATGTATATATACATATTCATCCTATCTATATGCATATATATCTTCTAACAAAATGGTATGCCATTTTGCAACTTGTTTTGGCTTTACATAGACATCTTTTAGTATCAAAATAGAGATCTAATTTATTCTTAAACAGCTGCATAGTATGCCATTGCCTGAATGTTCCATAATTTGCTTCAATAGGAACACTTGTTTTGGTTGTTTGCATTTTTTTTTTTTACTAAAATAATATAAGTAATTCCACTATACAAACATATTTGTACTCTATTATATCTAGGATAAATTCCAAGGAGGAGAATGGATCAAAAACTGATATTGGCATACTGTCTTCCAAAATATTTATACCAATTTACTTCAAGGGGTAGATTTTATAAGAGAGGGCTTTTTAAAGCATGACATAAAAACTAGACGCATAAAGTCAAAGACATAAATTTTACAACATAAAAGCTGAAATTTTCTGTTAAGACAAAATACCATAAACAATTTTGGAGTACTAAAGGCTTTTCGTGAGGAACAATTCTTATAATATTTATAATTAGTAATCAATTTGACATCTTTACCACTAGAATGATGCTGAGGTCCCTGAAGACAATATATCCTATTTGTTGCTACATTCTTAGGAACCAGCACAGTGCTTGGTACATAGGAGTTTTGCACGTATTAAATAAATAAAATAGAAACAATCCAATTGAAAAATACACAAAGGAAAATCATGCACACAAATGTCCAATAAACACAAAAAGATATTCAAACTTAAAAGCGCAAATTGAAATAAAACTCTCAAAGCTTAACAAGTGTAAACTGGTTCAACTTTTTAGAAGCTGATTCAACAATTCTCTTAAAATTTTAAGTGGGAATATTATTTCACCAGCAATTCCAATACTGAGAATTTAGCTTACAAGCACAATTGTGTAAATGTAAATAATTTCATTGCACCATTAGTCTACAGAAGAAAACAACTGGAATCACAGTAAGTGCCCATCAACCAAGAATTAAATAAATTATGGAATATCTACTTTATGTAGCAATATAAAAGCATTCAAGAAGAGTGTCTAACAGCTTTAAAGGAAATCTATGTGTGGGAGGAAAAAATAGGACTCTTCTAGAAAGGACAATGGTCAGCAAGTGTGGGCTAGAGTTTGGGGAAGAATAAAGGAAGAATGCATACCAGAAAGACAGATTGACAGCTGTTCATCATCCACTGGAGATGCTTTCTGACTGTTCTTTCCACCTCCCACTTGATTTTCCTGTTTGAGTCCACTGCACACCAGGGGAGCCTCCAGCGGACTTTTACAATAAGGGTGATCCAGCAACTTAGAACTAAGAATGTTCTGCTTGAGAGATCCATCCTCCTCCATCTGGTATGAGTTCTCATAATGAACAGTCTCTTCAGACACAGGCCCATTTACATTACTCACAGGTTTATCTGCTCCAGACTCTGAAAGTTTTACTCTGTCATCACTGACAGTACTTGTCCGATTTTCCTGACCCAGAGTCATAATTTCTCTCTCAGCTTCCGAGATGAACATGTTACTAGAATGATGTTCTGATAAGGGGATGTCGTGAATCAGCTCTGTACACTCCCACTTAGGAGAAGAACAAGGTGACTGGTCCCAGGTGTACGTGGCACTGCCATTCTGTTGGTCAGGGAATGCTTCATCTAAACTAAGCTCCTTGTCCAAGAAAGGGCTTCCTTTAGTGTGGCTATCAGGCTTATGAGAGTTTTTTCCCTTCACCACAGCACTGTTGTCCATATCTGGAAAGTACGGCTGATGCCGATAAGAAGGGTCTTTAGGTTCTGGGGAAGGAAAAGGGCTGCAACTGCCACCCTCAATGTTCTCCCTAAGTGTCTCTTGATGGTCCCCAGTGACTTTCTGCACCCAGCTTCGCTGGGCTTTTCTTAGCTTACAAACTTTGCTCTTTGTTCTGAAGTGCTGGGATTTGAGAATCCTATACCGAAATCTAATCATGGATAATTTCTCATACATCATAAGAGGAGATACTTTTATTCTTCTATGTTGGTTAAGTTGAAACTTTTTTGGAATCAGAGGTCCCCCATTCCTGTGGTGCTCTGGCCCCTGGTAGCAGCCATAACAAAAGCGCTTTCTCTTATGGTTGCTCAAGGTAACCACGATCGTGCCGCTCTCACCTGGACTTTGGTTCTCCCCATTGAACTTCATGGGAAAGTCAGAAGTTTGTGGCTCTGTCCTAGGTCTGTGACCATTGGCCTGTCCTAAAACATTATTTGCTGGAAAGTCAGCAACTGCCTCCAAGAGACTTTTCTCTCTACAGTATTCATGGTCAGAGTTCTTTGCTGATGACAGAAACTTCTCTGCCTGGAGTTTCAGAAGAGTCCTTGAGGAGGAAATGAAGTGTTTAGTGTCCTTTCTCTTTACTTTAGAGGACAAAGTACAAACATTCTGAGTAGCAACATTGGACTTGGTCTTAGCATAAAGAGGTTCATTCTGGATCCATGCTTTCTGGATCTGAAGGGCCTTCTTTCTACAATGGAAATGTTTCAATTGTCTATTCCAAGTAATTGGCCTTCCCAACTTAGCTTTCAGAATGCACAAGTGTTGGTGAAAATAAAACTTCTTAAAGCCTCCAAATCCAGTATTCCATTTCTCAGAAAAAGCTAAGTGGATTCCTTTCCTCCATAGAATTTTCCTCTGTTTTTTCATTTTTCTGATGCATAATGAGATCTGGATGTAGCTGTTAAGAGAAAGAAAAGTTACATTTTGACCTAAAAATAAGGTCATGAAGACATATTCATAGAAATTCAGGTAGAAAACTGAAAAAAGAACATATATACTTCAATTCAGACTATCAGACATAATGAAACTCTACCTCATCAAGGTTTTCATCACAATAAACACTGGGGAAAGGGGAAGACATCAGTACTGTAAAAGATTCCAATTGTTATACATCTGCCTCTGATAAAATTTTCAAGAATCATTTTCCCATATGCAGTTTCTGATGGAACAGGGCTGAGAATCAAGAAAATTTCTTAGCATTAGCCCTGCTTCTCATTAGCTAAGTGATTTTTAAAGTCACCCAAATTCTGTGTTCTCATTTGTAAAATGGAGGACGGGGAAGGGAGAAGAAACCAGATACCACTTAAGACTGATTCCATATTCATTTATTTATAATTTCCTCATGGCAAAACAATTTATTTCATATAGAAAATTTTTAAAGGGGCAGGTACTTTTCTCTGTATAGTCATCCACAGGTAGACAGTCAATAAATACATGTGATATCAATATCTCAAGAGGGATACCAGGCTCCTGTGTTGTCAAAGACTATGAGCAACTACTGAGAGACAGGACTGTATCAGTGCTCTCACCAGTTATGGTTCCAGATCTCAAGTGAATATAAGAAAAAAGAACCAACACAAGCACACACATAAACTTCAAAAACATACTGATAGAGATGGTAGATGGAAATGAATGACAGTCAAAACCAAACATGACTTCCCTTCAGGATTTAATAAGACCTTATATTACTGAAGCCTCTTTAGCATACAAAGAAAGGCACCAGCCACAGCAGGTAGAGTGGAATAAATACTAGATTATGAATCAGAAACCAATATTCTAATTTCAGCTTGCTAACTAAGAAAGCTGTATTACCTTTCTGTGCATCAATTTTCTCTGAAAAAAAATGGAAGACTGAACACATTTACCTCAGTTTCTTCTTCAAATCCCCTTAAGATGACAAATCAGATTTTTTAAACTGCAAAAACAATTAAAAGGACAAAGATAATGAAAGAGACAAAAGCATTAACATTTTTGAAGGCAGCAAGCAGATTAAAGAGTGATAACAGACTTAGTGGGCCAAAAGAGCTGAAATCTAAGCCAACAGTATGGGAGGCCAAGAAGCAAGCAACAGGACCTCAGAAAGGCTCAGAATTGGGGGCAACAAATAACCCATGAAGGTCAGGAGTACAGGGGGAGCTGAAAAGGGAAGGACCTGCTCAAAGTCTGAATAAAATATAGACCCCCATTTGGTTATGACAGATAACCAAAGTTTTATTTTCTGGGGAAGCTGAACAAGGACAGTTAGGTACATCGTGTGCAGCTGAGGGCAGGGATATGCTAGGAGAACAAATACATTTACAGTGAATTCCCTCCTCAACCCCTCCCCACTCAGCTTCCAGAAGACTGGCAGCCAGGTATGTATCTCCAAGGAGAAGAGCAGCCCCTTGGAGAGAACAGATCAAAGAGAAAAGACCAACAGGTAGTGAAGTGACATTTGGGGATGCCTCAACAAAACAAGCCTAAACAATTACTCTACTGTGTATCCTCCAGTTTAAGAAGCAATTAGACTACAGATTCCTCCTTAACTACACATAACAGGAAACTACCACTCCCCTACCCAAAATTGGAATTTTATCCTTCAGAAAGGGTAAAATGGACAGAAAGACTCCAGGCATAGTTTGAAGATGGAATTACATATTGAATATTAAATTCCAAACATTTTTCCCCACTCATCTTTCAGAACCCTGACAGTCTGTCTTATCCACCTAAGCAGAAGATTGGAAGATTTGTCTCTGGAGAATATGAATGGTCCAAAGAAAATTCATAAAGATACAGATATTCTCCACAAAATGGCTCAGCAAGGCCCACACTGCACCCCAAAGTTTTCATGTCCCACCATGTATTCAGAGTTTACAAGCAGCGTCTTAGTCATTCTTAAAAACAACTGGATGTTGTTAAGTATATGCCACCACAGCTAGCCAATTTTTCTATATTTAGTAGAGACAGGGTCTTACTCTTGCTCAGGCTGGCCTAGAACTCCTAAGCTCAAGCGATCCTCCTTCCTCAGCTTCCCAGAGTGCTAGGATTCCAGGCATGAGCCCCCATGCCCAGGCAAAATGTTAAATCTTACATATATTTTACAACAATAAAAAGAGAGAGAGAAAGAAAAATGGTAACACTATCTTTAAAGATGCAAAAGAAAATATTATATTCATTAGAAAAAAAGAAGATGGGCTGGGCATGGTGGCTCACATCTATAATCCTAACACTCTGGGAGGCTGAGGCAGGAGGATCACTTGAGGTCAGGAGTTTGAGACCAGCCTGATCAAAAGCCAGACCCCATCTCTACCAAAAAGAAAAAAAAGAAAAAGAAAAAATTAGCCAGGCATGGTGACACATGCCTGTAGTCCCAGCTATTGGGGAGGCTGAGGCAGGAGGATCGCTTGAACATAAAAGTTTGTGGTTGCAGTGAGCTATGATGACACAGATGTACTCTAGCCTAGGCAACAGAGTAGAGACTCTGTCTCCAGGAAAAAACAACATAAAAGGGGGAAGATGTTATTTTTTCAAAAAGGATCAAAAACAAGGAAGGGGCCTTGAAATCGAAAATAACAGCAGAAATGAAAAACTCAATAGAAAGTTTGGAAGTTAAAAAAAATTGAGGTTGCAGCGAGGTATGATGCTGTTGCCACTGCATTCTAGCCTAGGTGACAGAGCAAGATACTGTCTTAAAAAAAAAAAAAAAGGCAAATAAAATCAAAAGACAACTGATAAACCAGGAAAAAAAAATTGCAACATGTATCATAAAGGGACAATATCCCTAATATATAAAGAACTCTTAAATTGAGGGATAGAAAACAAAAACCCTGATGGAAAAATGGGAAAGAGATATAAGGAAATGACTCATAAAGATTTTTAAATGGTCCTTAAACTTAAGATGTTCAATTTCAGTCATAAGAAAATTGGCAACAATTACAACACATTCTGTTGGTGGGGCAAAAGGCATTTTCACTTTGTTAGTGGGAACACAAATTGATAAAATCCTTTTGGAGAGGAATTTGGTAATATCTAACCAAACTACAAAAGTATTTACCTTTTAATCAGAAAGGCCACTTTATGGAATTTACCCTGAACACTAATAACAGATTAGTAGTTGTGAGAGGTTGGGGGTGAGAGGAGAAACTGACTACATAGGGGCAACCATCAGATAATGGTTTTGGATGAAGGAACTGTATTCTTGATTGTGGTGGTAGTTACATGACTTATGCATGTGTCGAAACTCAGAAACATACACCAAAGAGAGTGAATTTTACTGTAGACAAAAAAATATGTAAGAAAGGATAGTGACTTCCCTTGGGGTAGAGTAGTGACTGGGAGGTAGCTGAGTGGGTCCCCTGGCGTGCTGGTCATGCTCTATTTTTTGAGCTTCATGCTGGCTACGTAAGATAATGTTGGTCTGTAAAAATTTATTGAGGTATATGTACACTTATGTATACTTATACAATTTGAATATATATGTTACACTTGAGAATTCCAGCCTCCACCATTCTCTGATATCCTTCCTCTAAATCTTCCTTTATCTGTTTATTACTATTATAGGTGATAGACTACTAGGAAAATCACAGTGTGAAACTGTCCCTGGTTAGGTTTAGTATCTGTTCCCAAAGTCTCCAACAATAACGTCAAGTTACCTGACCATCAATTCTGTTCACAATGCTGTTTGCAGACCAGGATTTATTCTTTTGCCAGCCTTTAGGTAACCATATTTAGGGGTGGAATGGAGAAAGAGCTGTTTGTGGAAAGTCAATGAGTAAGCAGTGACTATCCTATTTTTTTATTTTTTAATAATATGAAGGGGTGGGGTGAGGATGGGGGATTCAGTTTCCTTTTCTTTTTTTCTTTTTTTTTTTTTTGAGACAGTCTTACTCTGTTGCCTGGGCTAGAGTGCAGTGGTGTCATCATAGCTCACTACTAGCCTAGCCTTGTATATATGTATTTTCATTATCATTGCTATTCATTGTAACACATTTGTAATAGCAAAATATTTAAAACAACCCAAATGTCCATACATAGGAAAGTGGCTGAATAAACAACTATAGTTTATCCCACAATAAATGAAGCTGTAAAAGAAAGGAAAAGGGTTCTATGAGCTAATATGGAGCGATTTCTAGGACATATCATTAAGAGAAAAAAGCAAAGCTCAATTGAACATAAATAATATGCCACTGCATGGTAGGTGGGAACAGGATGAAACAACTGGAGGAACTGAAAAATGGGAGAAGAAATGAGATGAGTAGCATTTCTCTGAATATGCCTTTTTATAAAGTTATGACTTTTTAGAACCATGTTAATATTTCACATACTTTAAAAATATACAAATAATTAAATCTAACCAGAATGCAGAAATACCCAAAATGAAATACAAACAATAACAAAGAAATCTAACTGTATTTCTTTTTTTTTTTTTTGAGGCGCCTGGCCTGTATTTCAAATGAATAGCAAAAGCACACTGAAAGAAGAATTACCCAAAGTAACTTTGGAGAATATTTTGACTGTATGCTCTAAAATTAAAGGTCAGAGGACTGTTTACAAATAACGTATCCTGGCTGGAAAATTTGTTTTTCACAAAAGTTAATTGTGAAACTACTTTGTAAGTATTCTAAAATTGAGTGAATAAGTAAATATGTTGTGGATAATTAGAGCTAGGTTTCTCCTTGTTGGAGAAATGAATTACAACTAACAAAAGAAACACTAAAGTGAGAATGAACCCATAGTGCTAGACTGAAATCAGAGGTATCAGTATGAACTCGTAGTGTTTAATATATATAGAATTGCTCAAAAAAAATGACATGTCAAAAGGACACAGGAGCCAACCCAAAGGGACTCACAATGGCCAATAAACTTTGGACAACTAAGGATATAATAATAAGGTATTATAACCCAAAAATTAAATATCCTTGAGTTTATAGTGACGATTTTTTTTTTTTTAATGAAAAGAGAAAAGAGGAATTCTGTTCAGGAGCAATAAAGGATTACCAGGGAGGATGAATGGATAGGGAACAAAGATTAACTGGTAAACAGTTATTTTTGGAATTTAAATGAGTCTTGAGAAATGGGACATTATCTTCTTAAAGAGGCAGTTCAGATGTGGTCACATATAGTGATATTTTAAAAACTGACTAAATAAACAGGGAGAAGGGATACATACACATATATATATTTCCTAGCTCTGTCCACTTAGAGGGACTAGAAGCAACACCATTCCAGCAGCAATGAACATCTAGCACCCAGATCTTGGTTTCCTAATATTATTCTTCACTTAAAGAAATGCCAATTCCAGAGCTAGGGCAGGGGAAAAACAAGACAAAAGCCTGAAATATCATTGGGGTGCCAGAAAGTATACAAGTGATCAAAAAATGACATGTCAAAAGGACATAGGAGCCAATCTGAAGGGACTCACAATGGCCATAAAACCTTGAGCCATTAATGAATTATAACGCAAGAATAAAATAAATATCCTTGAGTTTATAAGGATATTAAAAAACTGACTAAACGAACAAGGAGAAGGGGTAGTTCCTGGTTACACAGAATTTCAAATTAATTAATATAGAAGGAAAGATGGAAATAGAAAAGTTACATTTTGCAACTCTCTCAGAAATAACTGACTCAGGCAAGAATCATCAATAGATGCTAAATTTAGAGGATGAAAGTACAATGAGAAACAAGAATATACATAGTCTCAAAGTATCTCCCACAAAATACTTTCAATTTTAAAGGGAAAAATATTAATTTTCAATGGAAAAATCTGGCAAACATCACCTCAAGCAGGTGATTAGGGTTAACAACAACAGTATGAAACATATGGACATCACAGGCCTCCTGATGTGGCACATCACTTTTGTAGTATTCTTGTCAAAAATGTATAACCTGGATTTAATCATGAGGAAACAACAGACAAACCCAAACTGAGGGACACTCTACAGAATAACTGGCTAATACTCTACAAATGTGTCAATCAAGGTAATGAAGGACAAAGACAGAGGAACTATCCCAGATAGTTCCTAGGGAGACATGACAATTAATGCAAGGTACAATCCTGGATTGAGTCCTAGTCCAGAAAAAGAAAATTAATGGGACAAGCAACAAAATTTGAATAAGGTGTGTAGATCAGTTAACAGCATTGTCTTAATATTAATTTCCTGGTTTTGATAATGTGCTGTAGTTACACAATATGACACTGGAGAAAAACTAGGTGGAGCATATATGAAAACTTTGTAATATTTTTGCAATTTAAGTTTCTTTTTTTTTTTATTTCTCTAAAACCTTATTTCAAAGTTATTCACCTCACCATTAATAAGGTGTATGGTTAATGCTCCGTGCCATGTAATTTAAGTTTGAAGTTATTTCAAAGTGCAAAGCTTAAAAAAATTTAAACATTTAAACCAGCCTGAGCAAGAGCGAGACCCTGTCTCTACTAAAAATAGAAAGAAATTGATTGGCCAACTAAAAATATATGGAAAAAAATTAGCCGGGCATGGTGGCACATGCCTGTAGTCCCAGCTACTTGGGAGGCTGAGGCAGAAGGATTGCTTGAGCCCAGGAGCTTGAGGTTGCTGTGAGCTAGGCTGACGCCACGGCACTCACTCTAGCCTGGGCAACAGAGTAAGACTCTGTCTCAAAAAAAAAGAAAAAAGTCAATGCCTTTGAATGGTGATAAACCAAAACTCCAGTAAGGACAGAGTCTGGGAGGCCCACCCAGACAAGAGAGACCATGTGTATGTGTGTGCTGAGGTGGGGAGCGCATGTGGGAGGGTCCCCCGGGACCTGACGGCCCCCAGCTGTCTAAAGTTCATAACCAGCCACCTTCCAGGCACATCAGATTGGCCCAGCTCTGAAGCCCCATCACCTCACAACTGTTTGACATCACATCCAGATGGGAGTTTCTGGGACAGAATGGCCTCAGCAATGGAGGTTGTGTTTTGGGTCCCCACCAATGAGGCCTATAGCAATTCTGGAGGAGACTGCTCGTCCAGTAAGACACCATCCAGAATGACTTGAAATAGTGCAACATTTCTCTTCCTGTTACCGTGGGCAAGCTGATAATCAGCAGCTCTGCAGGAACGCCTGGCTCTCCCTCGGCTGTGGGTGGCTGGCTGTGTTGGGTCGCCCCTGCCACCTACAGGAAGGCTGATGGTGCATGCCACTCACTTCCTCTCCTGCTAAAAACACCTTCCAACACAAGTACCCTTCACAGACCTGACCCCGGACATCTCCGGAAAAAACCTCACAACCCCAAAAGGCATGCAAGGCAAATGTCCAGGAAAAACAGACTCGAAAATGGGGGTGGAACAAATGAACATGTGGGGAAGCGAGCTGGCCCACTGCTTATGCTTTGTCACTGCAAGTGACCCCATGTGACCTCAACTTTCTACAAAGGCTTTAGAGCCCAGGAGGTGGTCTTCCTGCACTTATCACCAACTCATCTTTCTTTGGGGAAGATGCACTGCCTGTGAATTGTGGGCTGTGTGTGCTGGAACACAATTCTCCTAGCTGCATGACCTGGGCAAGTCATAGCCTCTCTAGGCTAGACTCGCTCTAAACCACTTCTCACTGCCTTCATTTCCTGCTTCGTGAACCGTAAATAGGACTCATGCACCCATGTGGGGTTTCCTGGAGGATTGCTAGCTATTAAGACTTTTAAAACATAGGACAGAACACTGAAGCATTAAGCTAGAAGGCAAAACAAAAAAACTCCCCCACATCTTGAAGTAGCCCAAATTCCAACAGAACATTTCTCCAAGTGTGACCTAAGCCTGACCCCACTCTCCCAAAGCTCCTCCTGCTGTGGCCTATCCAGAACCTGCCTTCCCTCATATCTACCCTCAAGGGCTCTACACCAACGCCCCAAGGCCAATCGCCAGAGCTCCTCTGATCACACTTGCAGCTCAAGCAGCTATGGCGCAGGCACGTGGCGCCAGAAGCACCAGATCTACTGAGAGCCTACACCAAGCCCCCCACCACAATCAGCGTGTGCGTGTGCTACTATGGACAGCATGGAGGGGACAGGTAGGGAGGTGGACAGAGATGTGATTAGGAGCCTACACTGAAGCTATAACTGCTGAGTTTAAATTCCCTCTGTTCCTGCACCATGTTTCCCAACTATGCCTGTGCCCTGAAGGCACATAGTTAAGCTTTAGCTGCCTGTAACTAGCCAGGGAGGAAAGACATCAAGACCAGCTAAATATAAGAAAAACAATCCATACTGTGTTGAAATCGGTTTTGCAACCCTCATACCAGTTATAACCGGTTATAACAGATGCTAAAAGTGGCGGCTAAAATGCTTTTAACAGTCTCAAAGGATCTTCCCATGAGTTACTTATTATGAATGTAACCAGTAAACTTCTCACTACAGAAAATGTGGCAGACACCACCTTAAGTCTCAAGACACATACACACACACACACTTCCTGAGGACACAGAATCCCTGTTAAAGTCCCTGGCAAAAACCACAAACCTCAATCAGGTCAGGAGCAAATAGACAACCCCAGATGTAGGGAACTTCTTAAAAATACTCATATGTAGCATGATTTATTATTTTATTATATGCTTTATAAAAAACAAAAGCGCAAACACATGTATCTCCCACTATCATTAGGGAGGGAGTTCACATCTTGCTTATTGGCGAAGTGGCTATCTTCTAGAGGCCTCATTATTTGTTTCTCTATATAGCCTTAGATACATCTCTTCCCCCTTCAAGTATTTATAACCAACTATAAAAATGGAGCTGCAAACAGTGTATAAAGATATATGAGATTTTCTTGTTGTTGTTATAGTACAAACACTTGAGATTATGGGAATATTAGGTCAAAAAAAATAATTAAGGAATGGAATGTTTTACCTGTAACAAAGTAGCTATTTGTTGTAACTGGCACCTCCCTGACAATTAGTAGGAACATGGGCACACAAAACATAAGACAAACATGGGTCAGGTGACTGCTTCTGCTTGTTTCCAAAAGGCACATGTCTCCTACACCCTTTCTTAGTAACCAAAGACAAACTATAGAAGAACTCAGTGTTTAGATTCTGCCCACTTTGAGGTATTAAATGCATAAGGAAATGATTAGTTACGTCCAAGTAGCATGCAATAAAAATTTTTAAACCAACATGGTTAAGTGTTAAGATTTTTAGAAATCAAAATATTTATTCACATAATTTTAAACTAAAGTCAAAACTAGTAAGTCTTCCGTGGTAATGATTTAAGTGCAAGTGATGCTTGGCTTTCTTTCACATTCATTTCCTTCCTTCAGAGTAAAGGCAGATCAGTTGTTCTTGAACAAGTCAATGCAGCTCTGCAAGAGGGAGACATTGTTCTGGAAAAAAAAGTCAAGGTAGACCAATGAATCACTCGAGTCTAAGATGTGCTATATAGCTGTAAGAACACAACACAAGTCCACAAGCATAGCCATGGCTTTTCTCAAGAGAGATCTGACACCTGCCAGACTAGGTTGACACTACTTTTCATTAAATATCAGATGACTGCAACCTGCCCCTCATCCTTATGTCATGTTGGAAGAGTTCCTCTCTCTGTGGGTCTGGGTTGTTAGTTGCTGGGAGAGGCTCCCAGCAAAAAGAGCTACAGCACCTTTGCCCTCACCTGCCCCCACCTGTTTCCTCCTAAATGTGATTATGTCAGCCCTGCTTAAAGTCTTAAACACATTTATGTTCTAGTCGAAACAAAGGATTTTCCAAGATACATAACAATGTTTAAGTCTTCCTACTTTAATCAAAGTTGAAAGCCAGCGACAGTTCTCTCCTCTGGCCTCTCAGGTCTGAGGACTGACTTAGCTGCCCTGAACCAGATGGCACTGTAGAGCCTAAGAGGTCCCTAGCAGAGAACTCTTGCTCTCCACTATTTCTGTGCTACAGCAGGATTATCAGAATACACTTAGCAAACCAGAAAACAACTTCTTTGAAAAAAGATTTCCAAGAAAGCAAGATATTGAAGACCTTATTGATAAATTGGGTTCTCCAGAGAGTGGCCTGAAAAGGCCTTAGAGACAGGTAGGGCAGCCTCCACCAAGAATGCTCCTCTCAAGAAGTATTTCAAGATGTGAATTTATGGTTTGCTGTAGCAAAAATACTCCCATTATTGGCTCCCTCTACAAGTATTATAGAAAATTAACACCATGAGGCAAACCCACAGCCTGATGACACTGGGATAAAAATTGGGGGGGGGGGTGCCGGGGGATGGGGAGAACCCTAACAAGTTGGCTTAATTTGAGAAAAACAAAGAAACAAAAAACCACCACCACAACCACCACCTACAACCAACCCCCCCCCCCCACTTACTCTGGCATGCTTTATTTCCAGTTCAGACATCTCGATTAGATTCTTTCTAAATGCTGCCACTCTCTTCCGTTTGAAATTTATCAGTTCTATAGGAAGAAATAGTTAAAGTTTACAAATCCAAGAAAAATTAAACAAGTTTTATATTCACTTTTAACTTTCAAATATTCCTAACAAATAATCTCCAAAGGTCTCACGTACAACCATTATTTTCTCACATTATCTCTACGACTGCAACACATACTAAATATCTTACGCTCACTGTGGTGATGTGGATGTCATTGCCTTTAAGTGGGCAACAGCACCCAATCAGCAAGCACCGTTACTGGGAGAATGGCAGTTGACTACTTGGGGAACAGGTGATGAGCAGCCTAGGTGCCGATGACTTGAGGACAGGGTTGAAGGAGGGGTGGTGGTGAGCCAGACATACTTCACTTCACCACTGGTTTTTGAAAACAGGGTGACAACTCTTCTCAAAAGTGGCTAACAGGCCCATGAAAATGTTCAGCATTGCTAAGGACTAGAGAAATGCAAATTAAAACCACAATAAGATTATAACCTCACACCTTTAGAATGAATTTTACCAAAAAGATGAAGTTGGCAACAGTGCAGAGAGAAGGGGATCCCTTCTATACTGTTGGTGAGAATGAAAGTTAACACAGCCATTATGGAAAACAGAACTACCATATGATCTAGAAATCCCTGTTCTGGGAATATACTCAAAGGAACAGAAGCCAGTATGTTAAAGGGATATCTGCATTCCCATGTTCACAACAGCCAAGATATTAAAATCAATGTAAGTGTCCATCAATGGATGAAGAAAATGTGGTATATTAATAGATACACAATAGTATTCAGCCTTTAAAAAGAACAAAAGTCTGTCATCTGGGACAACATAGATGAATCTAGACACTATGCAAAGTAAAATAAGCCAGGAACAGAAAGACAACTATTGAATGATCTCACTTAGAGGTAGAATCTAAAAAATAAGGTGAAATTGAGAGAAGAATGGTGGTCACCAGAAGTTGGGGGTGGGGTGGGGAAGTGGTGAGAGGAGTAAGGGAATGAGGGAATCACTGCTCAAAGGATACAAAGCTTCAGCTAGACAGTTTTGAGATCTGTTACATAGCAGGATGACTACAGTCAATGTAATGTATATTTCAAAATAACCAGGTACATTTCAAATGTTATCACCACAAAAAATGTTAAGTCAGGAGACACACATTGATTAGCTTTATCTAATCATCTCACATCATATAACACATATCAAGTCACATTATACTCCATAAATGCAACACAATTATGATTTATTAAATATATTTTAAAAATTAAAAAATAAAAAGGGAGAAAACCATTACTCTCATGTTCAAAATGGATTTACTTTGGATATAATCTGTAAGACATGTCCCTGTTCTATCTTTTCTTTTCCTATTGCCACTATCAGGATTCAGGATTAATGACCTACTGGAAATTGGAGTAAGCCAAAAATATGTACTCCCTCTAATCCCTTTATTAGGTTTGTGACATTAAGTTCTGCCTTGCAGATTTACTTTGTTAAACTTTGGCCATCACTCCTTTGGTAAAAAACTTTGTAGCTCCAACTGGTACTCAAGGGAACTCAGAAGAGTCACTCTCCTGTCTCACTGTCTCTATAGTACCGCCCAAAAGAACTACAATGAATGCAGCCACATTAAAAAGTCAAATTTTACAGTGATATGTTTAGTATATAGAACTAGCACAGTAATGACAACCTCTTGGATATCCTAGGTCAATCAGGTCTTCCCAGAGGTCAATATAAGTTTCTCTTCTTCCTCTATACCTGCACATAGGTCCAGGCCATCTGTACACAGGACCACAGGAGACAGATACAAATTAATAGTCATCTCCTGTGATAACAGCCCTCACCACCATTTGTGTTATGTTCCTTAAACTGACTCAACTCGTATAGTCAGCTCAGATACAAATCTTAGAAAGAACTCATACCAAAGGCAAACAGGCTAATACTTATTAATCTCAGCATTCTACAGAATACTATACTTCTAGTATAGTATACTACCTAGGCTTGCATTTTGAATAGAGGATATAATCAAACACAAGGGGATAACTTAGGTAGTTTAGACAGGCCTAAATTGGCACCATTCTGACTTTCGTGGTTTTTCTTTTATCTCCTCTAAAACTGTCAAGAGCCACTAAATTGGCCTATATAATAACCTAAGATTTCAACTCAGAGTTTAAGTACATACTTTTCCTTATAAACTTATTAGCTATTAAAAAAAAAAAAAGAACTCTAAGAATTTGAGAATGGGGCAGCATACGAAGGTTACGTTGGAAAAACCCAAAAACAGCCCAGTGAGTATGTCTGCATGACATTTGCCAAGTTCCAATAAAGAGAAGCTCTGTGCCTTACAGTCAAAGCATTATAGTGCTGAATAAAGGAAGACAAATCCCAGAAAGCCTAGGTTTAGACATGCCGGGTAGCTTTCAAGCACGTTACTAAACAGAGATCACTGGTATCATAGGGATACTACCAGATATGCCTTGATTTCCCTATCATTGGAAAACAAAATACACCTGAGAAAACTAAACGAAACGGCAATTTCTACTTTCATGAAGGCTTGTTTATTTAGGGGGAAGGAGGGGTTGAGTCAAGTGCAGTGTCCTACTATTATTACATTTGCATTCTGGGAGATACACTTGAACATTTGCTCTGGAACCTTCCATGGCCTCTGAGAACGCCACGAAAGATCCTCAAGATCCTTTAGGGTAAAGACTATATATTATGGCCAGGTGTGGTAGCTCACATCTGTAATTCTAGCATTTCAGGAGGCTGAGGCATGAGAATTGCTTGAGGCCAGGAGTTTAAGACCAGCCTGAGCAATATAGTCAGATGGAGGTTTCCACAAAAACAATTTTTAAAAACTAAGCCAGGCATGGTGGTGCCGCCTGTAGTCCTAGCTACCTGGGATGCTAAGGTCAAGGTTGCAGAGTAAACTATGATCGGGCCACTGCACTCCAACCTGGGTGACAGTGAGACCCTGTCTCTTTAAAAAAAATAAAAGGAAAAGAAAGGAAGAAAGAAAGAAAAACTACACACTACATTCATGTTCAATGGAAATGGCGTGCCACCTCCCAAAAAAGTTAACATGAATTTTAAAAAAGTCCCCTGCTCTGGAATACGGGAAGGCAAGAAAGAATCCTGGACATGGACCGGAAGTCAGTGTAGTCTCATCATCCCTGAAACCTGTGTATGTGTGCAACTCTGTGCGTGTGCTCACACACCTACATTTCCTGGCTCTATCTGCCAAAGGGCCTGGAGAGAGACACCCCAGGAACAACGAACACACTTAGCATATTAGATATACAAACGAATAAGAACTGTTCCAGAGTAAAAGACTAAGAGCTAAGATAACTAGATGCAATCCTCGACTGGTTCTTATAGTGGAGCACATTATTGGTACATTTTTAATATAGTAGATGGGGGCGAGGTGCTGACACTGGATGGTGCTATGTGAAGGAACATGGGTGGTTTTTTGCACTATTTGTGCAACTTTTCCTCTGTAAGCTTGAAATTATTTCCAAAGAAAAGAATATCCCTGCTTGACCTTCTTTTGCAGATTCAGAAAGCTGTTCAAATTTCTGGCAGCATTCTTGCTGGTGTGCCTCAGCCACCTTGACGTCTCTGCTTTTTAACCGGGCCTTATCCAGAGCTTTGTTTGAGTTCTCATAGTCAATGAGGGCTTTGGTGCGTCTGTATAAGAGATCCTGAGAAGGAAATTAACAGGTACAACATAAAAAAACTACAGAGAACTGAATATCTAAACCAGTCTAACCATGTACCCAGTGCCAACACACTGTCTAAATTGTTAGATGGCAAGAACCTAATCAACACCTACACCTCCCATTCCCATTCTTATTTAATCTCCAGCTTCAATAGGGATGAGCAACTCTGACAGCACTGTTGAGAGCTTTTTCCAGAATGCTTTATATGGCCAGGGGAAAACTCCAACAGAGTAAAAACAGAATAATTTTTTCCCAGTTGATTCAATAACTGTAGGTAGTTTCAAAAAACTAAACACTGTATATCAAAACACATGTACAGTTATTGCTGGGCAGTTAGGTGAAATGCTGCTAAAATACGACTGAGCAATGTGATAGTAAGAAACATATAACCCTTCTCTGCAAACCCTGCTTCTGGTAGACTACTCTGGGGATCCATCTAATCTAAAATAAAGATTCTTCCCAAATCTTATAAGCAAAGAAGATACCTCAGTATCTAAAATTAGCAATTATGATGCATAGATTATGCAGTTCTTAAAAACTGACACAATAATTAGTCACATGAAACTATCTTATTTACTCTTAATTCCATGAAAGTAGAATATAAACTATACGTCTAAAATGCATAAAAATGTCCAAACATAAGACTAAGAAAACATGTCAAAAGGCAAATTAACCAAAAATAAAAGTACACTATTTGGGAAAAATGTATTTTTACTTTCTGATGACATTTCCCCTTGTTATATATAACCTTAGAGGGTACAGAATCCTACCTACCTAATTTTATGTTGCCTGATTTAGCACATTTCATGTAAAATTAACTTCAACATTATTGTTTGGGGCAATTAACACCTTAAGGATCGCTCACGAGTTTTCTCGTTTTTCACTGTAGTTATGATGATTTAAATAACGTGCAGTTTGCCCAAAAACGTGTGGTCCCTGGTGTATGTCTTAGAGATTTCTATGCGGTACGAAAGGTGTTTAATTCCCAAACAATATTCTGTTTACCGCTTAGTCTTGTTTTTCATAAGTAACGCTTTATGGCTCAAAGTCTACAGAGACAGCTATAATTAGACAAAAACTCACAAGCCTCCCAACCTTTTTTGCCTCAGAAATAGCCCTTTCGGCATGTTATATCCACATCCAATAACCTATAATTATAATGCCAAAAACTATTACTCCATACAATCCCTACAGTGCTGCCAACAATATAAGCTTTAAAGATACAATGCCACAGAAAGGCCTATCATTTACACAAACACACCTGACAAATTCCTATCTTCCTCCTGAGGATAAAGTAACTTTCCTTTTAAACAAAGAAAATACATCTCCTAACATGAAACTTCTCTGTTCATGGCAAGGTCTTATACTGCTCCAATGAATAGAACAACTTCTTGTCTTACCTTAGCAGCCTCTATGTTGAGCATGTAGTATCTGAGAAGCTCTGTCAGCTTTAAATCTTCATCTGATGACACTCGACCCTCTACTTTCTATTTAAAAAAGTAAAGGTCACCATCAAGGCAGAAATCTACAGATTATAAAATATGTATTATAAAGACTGACACAAAAATCCTTACCCTAAGTTTTTCAAATAGCTCAGCAACCTTCAATAGGTACCTGAAAACATACACATAATTGTGGTTTAAGGTCTTAAATAAGCTATGAATTATGATCTTACGAACACTCCAAGAAATGAATGAATAAACTCAGAAGTCCTCGCCCTTTACCACTTTAAAATAGTGCTTTCATTCCAATTGGCCCAGAACAGTGGAGAATGGTTACAAACTGCACATGCTTACAGTGCCACCCAGTGGCTCCTCTCTTGGTGGCCTTTCAGTCATCCTGCCATGTGACCAGGATAATTCTCATCAGACACCAATGCTGTATTAACCAAGGTCAGGTTCTAATGAGCTACAGCTGTGGCCATCACAGCTATAAAATATGCTACCACTTCATTTGTCTTCTGCCATTAACTTGAGTTTCAATTTCAAATCAGAAGTAATACCACCTGTTATTTCAAGCCTAGGTGTTAAGCAAAATACTGTCTTATACTAGAAATGCCCAGGAGGGAGAAACTCTGAAAAACATATATAAAAATAAGTGCAAGATCAGACTGAGGTGATTATAGTATTTTCACGACCACCACAACCAAACCAATAAAGTCCAGGGCACTATTAGGCAAAATGACAAGCACCAAAAGTGCCAAAAGATAAAAGGTAAATTTCTCTCAAAGACAAGTCCAAAATTAAAACTAAGACATTTAAGTTTTACAGAAATAAAGGCTCTGGCAACAGCTACCAAATTTGTTCATCTACAGAAGAGCTTTCTAAGTCCCCTACTGCCTTAGAAGTATCTCAAGTACAGATGATAAGACTTGAGAGCTGAAGACTTTCCTTAATGAGCTTGTATCTCGTCTACAAAGCAGAACTGAAACTATGTAGCCATTACTCATTATTCTTGTAAGTATACACTCAGTACAATAAGTACACTTCTTTTTATTTTTTTTCTTTTTCATCACTAAACTAGCCTCATTTAAGTATACTTCTTATAAGTATACCACTCAGTATAAGTATACTTCAATTAAGTAATGGCAAATGCTTTTCCAACAAAAACTTACTTTTTGATGACCGTGGGCTCTTCCAAAGCCAGGCTATGCAAGCAGGCTGAAGTGTGGATATAGTCATCAGCAACATCTGCAGAAACAAGGATAGCCCTTTTTAGAGGAACAAAGCCAGACACATTAGCAAAGTTCTAAGTAGCTAGTAAATGAATGGTACTTACTTTTATGAGATCTGGTCATTTTGTCAGCTTTCACACAGGAATCCTTGATCTTATTGTAATAATTAATAAGGAAGTTCTTCTCTTGCTCAAAGAAGTCATCTACCTCCTAAAAGGAGGAAAAAAGAAATTTAAGAACTAGAAAATTCAAAAATGTGAATATATACTTTTTATTAGAAGAAATATTCTGACAAATAAACTCATGAATAAAAAGTTTAACCTTTATACAACAGGGAATTACACAAATTTATAACACACTATTTCATAACCAAGACTGGTAAAAATCAAGGGCTGGCAGGAACTGTCAACAGAGGAAACCATTTTGAAGAACAATTTGGCAATGGCCAGTAAAACCCTGGTACCCTAGGACCCAGCAATTCCTACTGCTAGTGCAGTGGTTGTAAGTGGGAACTTGCCACCTAGCCTTGGATACCTGCATCTGTGTATGGGTGTTTCCCCCAGCCAATTTGGTTGGTTTCAGACTGGGAGGCAATATTGACATCTGATAGACACTGCCATGGATGCCAAACATCCCATAATGTAGAGGTCCCCAACCTATAGTGAGTTGTAGAATTATTTCATTATATATTACAATGTAATAATAATAGAAATAAAGTGCACAATAAATGCTAATGTGCTCGAATCATCCTCAAACCACCCTCCCCCGCCTCCTGGTCCACAGATAAATCGTCTTCCATGAAAATGGTCCCTGGTGCCAAAAAGTTTAGGGACCACTGCATAACACATAGACAGAGGACACTCCCAAGTATCTTAAATTGGGCCAAAGATAGTCCAAGAGTTTCCAAATTTCTAACAATGTTCTCTCTACTTAGCACCTGGATTCTGGACTCCCTACTCAAGTCCTGGACTTGCAAAGCCAGACACCAGGTATTAGCTATAATATAAAGCTAATAACTGGCTGGGCGCAGTGGCTCACGCCTGTAATCCTAGCACTGTGGGAGGCTGAGGTGGGAGGATCACTCAAGGTCAGGAGTTCGAGACCACCCTGAGCAAGAGCGAGATCCCGTCTTTACTAAAAACAGAAAGAAATTAATCAGCCAACTAAAAATATATATAGAAAAAATTAGCCGGGCATGTTGGCGCATGCCTGTAGTCCCAGCTACTTGGGAAGCAGGATTGCTTGAGCCCAGGAGTTTGAGGTTGCTATGAGCTAGGCTGATGCCACAGCACTCTAGCCTGGGCAACAGAGTGAAACTCTTGTCTCAAAAAAAAAAAAAAACAAGTATGCATAACAAGACAAATATCGCAGCCAATGCAAAGAAAGAAATATGTAGCATTTATACAAATTAATGTTCAGAAAAAGAAACACAACTCATGCTCTTCAGACTGATCAGGATTTTCTTCCTAGCCACCTCAAAAAGAGGTGATTAAATAATGAACATCCTCAATAACATAAATAGACAGATGTTAAGTTTCTCAGAGATATTTCTTAATGCAAGGGCTTGTAAAGACTATTAAAGTAAGGGCAAAATCTAAGGAAGGACCCAAATTTCCAGGGAAGGCATAAACTTTACTGCTATGGTTTTTAAAATACCAAAATTAATTGCATTGGCAGGTTAAAAACCTACTAGTAGATAACACCATTAAGTTTAAATAGCCATAATGTCTAAGTAAACAGCAACAACAAAAAAATAAATAGTGGTATTACTAACAGAATTGCCTGGAGACATCATATCATACTTGCAAAAGGAAATAGAGTTAAGAACTAAACATCTAAACAACTTCAACAGTAAATTCAGTCAATATGACTGTAAATTTAGTCACTGAAGCAATTTACATATGATACTGTAGTCGCAGAGGACGGTTTGGGGCTAAATAAATCCCCCAGATATCATAAAATTCACTAAATATTCTAAATGATAGTTATGAAGTTAAAAACTTTACATAAATAATTTAAGTTTAAAAAAAGAAATGAGGGAATGCTTAGCAAATATTAAAAAACAAATACAAATTGATCCTTCAAATTACCTTGCTTCAAGAACTGGCTGAATATCAGTTACTAGTTGACTAGTATGACCAAATTCATCCTGAAACTCCAGAGGGATATTGAATGGAACTCCAACACGAAAAGGAGGATCCAGTAGACCAAATGAAAATTTCTCTGGCTTACCCTCTTTAACAAAAACAAAAGTGAAAACAAAAAGCAAGCTTATTGGTCAGAAAATTCACTGGAGGTCAGAAACAGTCTAGGACTATGATAAAGATGGCATTTTAAATCTGTGCAAAAATTATATTGACAATTCACTTGGGAAAATAATAAAGTTAGATCTTTATCTCACACCATACATAAAAGTAAAATTCTAGAGGTGGAGATAAACTTATTGTTAAACTAAGAAATTATTAGAATATAAAGAATATATTTATAATTTTATCAGACGAATTAACTTCTAAGGCATAACATAATCTTCAATAGCTATAAAAGGATATATTTGACTAAGTTAAATAAAAGAGAAACTCCACATGAACAAATATTTGCAAAATATGCAATAAGGAATTAAAATTCAGAATTTATGAAAATCTCCTATAGACCAGCTATTCTCAAAGTGTGGCCTCTAGTCTGACAGTTTCAGTCATCCCCTGGGAATTTATTAGAAATGCAAAATCTAGGGCCCACCTCAAACCTGCTGAATCAGAAACTCTGGGGGGAGACGTGGCAGGCTGTGTTTTAACAAAGCCCTTTAGGTGATTCTGATACAAACTCAAATTTGAGAACCACAGCTTTAAACTATTAAAATAGGCACAACAAATGAACAGGCTTTCACAGATGACATACAATGTCCAATAAAGACTAGTAGAGGTACACAACCTAAAAATTACAAAAATAGTTTAACCACTAACTATGCAAAAGAAACATATATTATAGTCAGGAATAAGCATGTGGGAAACTGAAATTCTCACAGTCTGCTGGTGAGGCTACCATAGCATAGCCTTTTGGGAATTCTACTTTGGTATCCACCCTAGAGAGATTCCAGCACATGTACACAAAGCAGTATAATTTTCTTCCAACATAGCAATATCGTTTGTAATAGCCAAAAAATTAGAAACAACTTAAATGGTTCATCAACAGGAAATTGCTTAAACTATAGTACAGCCATACTATGAAAACATTCCACAGCTATTTAAAGAACATGATAGATTTATAGTACAAAAGAAAGCCTCCCAAAAAGTTAAAGAAAAAAAAAATGAAAGAAAACAGTCTCTGAGGCAGTCCTTCTGATTAAAGAAGGTAATCACAGTTACTTAGATCAGTTCTCTCCAAAACTTTCATAACAATGACACTACAGATCTTTTTTAAGAGACCTAAAAACCAATCAAAAGAGTGAACAAGAAAAAAGACAATAGTAATAGAATTTGAAGGTTAGAGGACATATGGACAAGTGGAACTGACTTGGCAGAGACCCAAGCACATCAAATCCTCAAACAACAAAGTTACCAGAGACTCGATCGCACTGTAAGACACTCAAAAGGCTCAGGAATGGCTGTATCAAGTTGTAGTAAAATTGAAATAAAACTGGAAGATCTGGCCAGCTGCGGTGGCTCACACCTGTAATCCTAGCACTCTGGGAGGCCGAGGCGGGCAGATCCTTTGAGCTAAGGACTTTGAGACCAGCCTGAGCAAGAGCGTGACCCCGTCTCTACTCAAAAAAATAGAAAGAAATTAGCTGGACAACTAAAAATATACAGAAAAAAATTAGCCGGGAATGGTGGTGCATGCCTGTAGTCCCAGCTCTCGGGAGGCTGAGGCAGGAGGATCGCTTGAGACCAGGAGTTTGAGGTTGCTGTGAGGTAGGCTGACGCCACAGCACTCTAGCCAGGGCAACAGAGTGAGACTCTGTCTCAAAAAAACAAACAAACAAAAAAACAAAACAAAACTGGAAGATCTGTTGAAGTCTATTTAAGAAACAGTTCCCCAGATCCCCATCCCTTAATGCACAGGCCAGGTAACTGTCCTCTTCATTCCCAGTAAAGATGGAAAGTTTATTATCTGGGAAAAGAAGAGTAGGTCTAAGAAGTAAGGGACATAGCACTACTAAAAGTGTCAGAGTTTATTGCAAATTAAAAAATCAAGTTAAAGATTATATACCAAAGTGAGACAACCCTCCCAACAGTCTTCCCCAGCTTGGCTCCTAAAATACTGGCAGCCAGGTCTTTACCCTCCTAGCAGATGACTAGAAGGTTCTACTCTGGGAATCCGAACAGCCAAAGAGAGAAGGCCTAAAAATTCTCATACCATAATTTCCCCCAATGAAATACAAGTTTTCAAGTGTCCTATTCTTAAATATGAGCAAATCACTAGTCATGTAAGAGAGTATCTAACAGGAAAGACTCAGAGAAAGAGAGAATAAAAGTAACAAGAAAGAAACATATTATGAGTAACGAAAAATGCTTCAAGAAAAACCCCAATTATTATTAATATTTTCAAAGAATTAATAAAGATACTGAATTAATAAAGTAGGAAGAGAATGCTTTGAAAAAGAATAACGAGGCTGGAGGGAATTTTAGAAACTAAAAATGATAGCAGAGGGGAAAAACTCAATAGGAAGTATAAAACATCTAGCTAAGGAAATCTCTAATGAAACAGAAAAACAAAACCAAGAGACGGAAAGTAGAAAAAAGAAAAGTATTAATAGTATATTGGATCCCTGAGTGCAGCCTTTTCACTGAATCCAAGTTTTACAGAATAGATTCTTTTAATAAAGGGATTTGTTCTGTGAAGTTTGGATTCAGTCCAGGCCACACTTGGAGATCTGGAGGGCCTCACGTGGCCTTAAAACTGTAGGTTCCCCAACCCTTGTATAGAACATCAAGTTAAGGAAATCTCCAAGGAAGTAGAAAAACAAAACAAAGAGATGGAAAGCAGAAAAAAGAAAAATAGTGCATCAGAGATCCAACATTTTAATATTAGATGTTTTAGAAAGAAAGCATACAGTAGGAAATCCAAGTAATGCAAGAAAAATTCCTAGAAAATAAAACAGGAGCTTCCAGACTAAAAGGGTATACAAGGTTTATTGTTGGATGAAAGTGGATGAAAACAAATTCACACCAAATTATACAATTTAAAATTCTATAAATTGGGGGTATCACATGCAAAGGGTCAGGAAATAGAACAGTATTCGACTTTACCAGCAACAATGGAAGGTAGAAAGCAACGTTTTCAAAATTCAGAAGTAATATGATTATCAAGTTGATTTTTAAGGCCATTTAAAAATCCAGATGGTTACCTAATTGTTCAAACATCTTTTATTGAATTATCTATCTTTTCCCCTTTGATTTAAAATGCCACCTTTAGCATATATAATTATATATTAGTATTTTGCTTACCTTTAACAGAAAATTTAATTATTTTAGATGGTAGTGGTCTTCCTGCATAAGTGTCTGCATTACTTTCATTCAATACAACTTGTAATTTCAATGTGTAATTCCCCAACTTTTGAATGTTTTCTGGATAAATTAAAAAGAATTAAAAATCAAGTCAACATAATACAGACGTATTTTTAACATTAAGAATAAGAACACTCACCCATTTTTTTAAACCAGTAAGGCCATTTTCCTCCATGTTGACTAATATGTGAAATGATTTCTTTATTTCCACTTGAAGCTTAATAAAAGGAAAAAGAAGCAATTTGCCTTGAGAAATTGAATATAAAACATGAATATAAAATGTCACATTGGCAAACATCTTTATTTGCTGTACATTTCAAAATTTGTTTTAAACCTTCAAAAGCTCTAACACCATCCTATGCAAGTGAACAATAATAATGAAAGTCTACTCATTCAGCTCCTTAAAATCCCTTTAATTCAAGTCTTTTACTTTATTTGTAAATAAGCTTAACTGGTACCCAAAAAAGAATATACAATGAATTTTCTTTGATACTAAGAATGATTTTCCTTAAAAGTTTTCTCCAATATTAAAATAGCATAGTTTATTGATACAGAGTAATCTCCAAGTTCTACTCAATTACTGTTAAGAGAAAAGAGAAATATAAGAAAGATGAGTCGAAAACTAATAAAATTACTACCTAAAGGGGAAGGAAGAAAATAGGATAGAGGGATGACATGACTTCTCTGAAATAACATGACTTCTATGAAACAGTCCTTGGTATTTATTGTCCACTTTGGAATTATGTAAATAAATATTCACAAACCAGAAGAGCCAGGCACTGGGATTATGCCAATAAACCCAGCTACTGGAGAGGCTGAGGGAAGAGGATTGCTTAAGGTCAAGAGTTGGAGGCTGCAGTGAGCTATAACTATGCCAAAGCACTCCAGCATGGTCAAGAGAGTAAGACTCTATCTCTTTAAAAATAAAAAAAATAAAAAACAAACGCATACACACAATAAAAATAAGGCCATTCATAAACAAAACCAAAATATTTACCAAGTAGGTGGCATTACCTCGTAGATAAGAAAGAGAATAATTTCAATTAACTTTAGAATTTTTTTTATTGCTTACACAGAGAAAAATATTGTAAGGACAAATAAAGCCACAAACAAACCAAATTTAATTCAACGGTCTTATTATTAGTAATATCACTATTATTTTGAAACTTTATATATATTACATAGTAAAGCAAATATGCAATTGTTAATACCGTTAAGAATCATGACTATCAACATGAAAGAAAATATATTGTATGTGGCTGCATTTTTGTGACAGAGTAAGACTCTGTCTCAAAAATAAATAAAGAATTTTAAAAATTTGAAAAAAAAGAGAGACTGGGTCTCCCTCTGTTGCCCAGGCTGGCCTCAAGCGATCCTCTTGCCTCAGCCTCCTCAGTTACTGGGATTACAGGAATGAGCCACTGTACCTGGCTTTCATGGCTGGGTTCATTCAACAATGGTACAGTTAGGTAGTCAGGACAAAGGGCCCTCAAAACCTAAATATTTAATACCTGATCCTTTACAAACAGTTTGCCACCCCTGTCATAAAGGAGAGAGACATTTAAGAAATAACATTTTGTCCAAAGGTGGGAAAACTTGGCTTGTACAGGAACCAAAAAAAGCAATTGTGGTCAGAGCATGGTGAGTGAGGATGAGATGAAGTTGGAGAGAAAGGAAGGGCCGGCTAATGTGTGGAGTCTTGCAGAGCTATGATTGGTTTTCTCGGCCACTAAAGATGAAAATAATATAAAACAAGAGAGTAACAAAAACAGATTTGCAATTTAAAAAGATCACTTTGGAGTACAGTGAGGTAACTGAACTGGAGCAGTGCAAGAATGAAAGTGGAGTCTCTAATGAGGTAATGACTAAGTGGTTAAAATAAGAGATCATGATGATTTGGACCTGAATGGGCAGCATAAAGATATATAGTTGTTCCTTGGTATACATAGAGTCTGGTTCCAGGACCCCTGTGTATACTAAAATCTACTCAAGTCTCATAGTCAGCTCTGAGGAGTCTATGTATATGTAAAGTTGTCCCTCCAAATACATGGGTTTCAAATCCCATGAATAATGTATTTTCAGATTTAGTTGAAAATATTCCACATATAAATGGGCCTGCACAGTTCAAACCTGTGTTGTTCAAGGGTCAACTGTACTTTAGTATGGTACTTGGTTGTATACTGGCAATATGGTAACAATACCATATTACAACTGGTAATAAATGAATGGAAACATCAACCCTTTCCCAACTCTTCTAATAAAGTAAAGAGGAGACAACACTTCCTAACACACACTATGAGGTCAGCATTACTTGATACCAAAGCCAAAGACATCACAAAAAAAGAGAAAACTATAGACCTTATGAATATTGATGCATAAATTCTCAATAAAATGCTAGCAAATCAAATTCAGCAAAATTTTAAAAGAAATTATCTTAGTTCACTTAGAGTTGCTTATAAAAGAATACCTGATGGCTGGGTAATTTATAAGGAAAAGAGGTTTATTTGGCTCATGATTCTGCTGGCTGTTAGACTGGGCATCTAGTGAAAGCCTCAGGCTGTTTCCACTAAGGGCAGAATGGGTAGAGAACACACGGTGAGAGAGGAAGCAAGACAGAGAAGGTGGGGGGTGCTAGGCTCTTTTTAACAATCAGCTCTCTTGGGAACCAACAGAGCAAGAACTCACTCATTGCTGCCAGGACAGCACCAATTCATTCACTAGGGATCCACCCCCATGACACAAACACCTCTTATTAGGTCCTACCTCCAACAGTGGGGATTAAATTTCAACATGAGGTTTGGAGGAGACAAACATCCAAACTATAGCTGGACTATATACAATAACCAAGAGGAATTTATTCCTGGAATACAAGGATATTTCAACAAACAAAAACCAATCAATGTAATATACTACCGTAACAGAATGAAGGGGAAAAATCCACATAATCATCTGAATGGATGTAGAAAAAGCATGTGACAAAACAACACCCTTTCATGATAAAATACTAAATAAAAATGGAATAGGAAGACACTTCCTTAACATGATAAAGGCCCATATAAAACCCACAGTTATCTTATGCTCAACTGTGAAAGACTAAAAACTTTTCCTCCACGATCAGGAACAAGACAATGATGCCTCCTTTTCATTACTTTCATTCAACATTGTATTGAAAATCCTAGCCAGAGCAATCAGACAAGAAAAAGAAATAAAAGGCACATATTTTGGAAAGAAAGTAGTAAAATTATTTTTGTTCATAGATGACATGATCTATATGCAGAAAACTCTAAAGATTCCACAAAACAAACTGGCACAGCTAATAAAATAATTCAGCAAGGTTGTAACATACAAAATCATAGCCTGAGCAAGAGCATGACCCTATCTCTATTAAAAAAAAAAAAAAAAGATACAAAATCATGTTCAAAGTTACAAGATTGAGATATGTACTATTGTTAAGGTGATGATAATACTCAAAGCAATCTACACATGCAGTGTAATCCCTACCAAGATCTCAGTGGTGTTTTTTGCAGAAATAGAAAAACCCATCCTAAATCCATATGGAATCTCAAAGGATCCAAACAGCCAAAACAGCCTTGATAAAGAAGAATAAAGTTGGATATCTCAAACCTCCTGATTTAAAAACTTATTACAAAGCTACAGTAATCAAAACAGTGTGATACTGACATAAAGACAGACATACAGACTCATGGAATAGGGAGCTCAGAAACAAGCCCTCACATGTATGGTCAACTGGTTTTCAACAAGTGTGCCAAAACCATGCAATAGGCAAAGAACAGTCTTTTTGACTAGGAACGGTACTAGGAAACTGGATATCCATGGGCAAAAGACATTTTCCATATAAAAAGAAGTTAACTATTTACAAAAGTTAACTGACAATGGATGAACGAATTAAAAATAGAGCTAAAACTATAAAACTGTTAATGTAAACACCAGTAACAGTAGCGTCACAGCATTTTCAGGGCCTAAATTCTGAAGTAGTGTTGAAAACTTATCACCACTGTTAATACAAACAAAAATATATAATTAAAAAAATAAAGATTCAAACACTTCATTATCCAAAATAATGGGGAAAGGTTCATGATTAGGGTATAATTTGTATTATACATCCAAATTTAAGCCTGATTGCTGCTCTTTTCCAGGGAAAATACTGCATCACAAATACTCTATGACAACAATGCAGCTTGAGGTAGCTATTAATCACTGATTTTTCTGTACTGTATTCAATATGAAAAATAAAAAGTCATCTGTTTCATTTCATAAAAAAAGATCTGCCATGTAGATAATGTCCAAATAAAGAATTCAACTTATAAAAGGGATGCTTTGGTTGAAAGCAAATCCTTTAATGGAAGTTTTATGAACAAGGCACATTTTCCCCTGTAATTATTAGAAAAACTGTAAGACTTACAGATGTACTTCCCTTAAGGTAAATACACCTATTAAAATTTGGATTTGTTAATAGATAATCCTTACTTACTACTGTAATGATAACAGTAATAGAAAATTAAGAGTTAAAAAATGATGAGATATAAAGTAAGTTAATAACCAAAACAAACTTAGATGTTCTATACAGTAACAAAATACTGGATTGACAAAGTAAATAGTTCAGTTAAGCCAACCACTGTTTTTTCTGTATAATGTCAAACACCTGGTCTTACAGGATCAATTTTTTTAATAAAGCAAAACTAATAACAAGTCTCTTGGAGAAATGAAAACGTATGTCCACAAGAAACTTGTGTATGTTCACAGCAGTATTATTCATAGTAGTCAAAATGTGGAAACATCTCAAATGTCCATCAACCAACGAATGGATAAATAAAATGTGGTATATCTATACAATGAAATATTATTTGGTGATAAAAAGAAATAAAGTTCTAATACATGGTACAGCATGGATAGACCTTGAAAACTTTAATCTAAGTGAAATAAGCCAGACTATATTATTATATGATTCTATTTATATGAAATGTCCAGAATTGGCAAATCTATAGAAACAGAAAGTAGATTAGCAGTTTTCCAAGGCTGTAGAAGTGTGTGTGTGTGTGTGTGTGTGTGTTTAGGGATGGAAGAAATGAAGGAGGTTAACTGCTAAAGGGTTTCCTTTTTGGGTGATAAAAATGTTCTAAAATTTATTACAGTGATAGCTGTAGTCTGTGAATATAACTATTGACCTATATACTTTAATTGGGTGAATTATATCTCAATAAAGCTGTTATCCAACTCCACCCCCACCCCCCAAAAGAACTATAATACTTGTAAAAAAATTTCAGAAAAAGCTTCATAACATTGGATTTGACAATGATTTCTTGGGTAAGACACCAAAAGTACAGTCACCAAGAGAAAAAAAGAGACAAACTAAACTATATCAAAATTTAAAACTTTTGTACCTCGTAATCACTATTGACAGAGTGAAAAAGGAAACCACAGCATAGAAGAAAATATCTGCAAATCATTTATCTGGTAAGAGATTAATACCCAGAATTATAAAGAATTTCTACAACTCAATAACAACAACAAAACTGATTAAAAACCACACAATGGGCCAGAAGTGGTGGCCCATGCCTGTACTCTCAGCACTTTGGGAGGCCAAGGCAGGAAGACTGTTTGAGGCCCAGGGTTCAAGACTAGCCTGGACAACATAGCAAGAACTCATCTCCATAAAAAATAAAAACAATGGGTCAGGTATGGCAGTGCAAACCTATAATCCCAGCTACTTGGGAAGCTCAGGTGGGAGGATCACTTGAGCCCAGGAGTTTGAAGTCATAGTGAGCTATGATTGGGCCACTGTATTCCAACCTGGGTTACAGAGGGAGACCATGTCTCTTTAAAAAAAAAAAAAAAAAGAAAAAAAGAAAAAGAACAATGGACTTCAACAGACATTTCTCCAAAGACGATAAACAGAAGACCAATAAGCACATGAAAAGATGGTCAACACCTTTGATCAAATAGGCAAATGTAAATCAAAATCATAAAAAGATACTAGCCTTTAGGATCGCTATTATCCTTTAGGATGGCTGTTATCAAAAACAAACAAAAACCAGAAAATAACAAGTGTTGGTGAGGATGCAGAGAAATTGGAAACCTTGTGCACTGCTGGTGGGGATGTAAAATAGTGAAAATTGTGGTAGGGATATAAAATAGGGCAACCATTGTGGAAAACAGTATGGCAGTTTCTCAATAAATTAAAGAATTACCATATGACCCAGCAATTCCACTTTTTGGTATATGTCTAAAAGAAATGAAAGGAGCTATTTGTATACCAATGTTCATAGCAGCATTATTAACAATAAACAACAGGTGAAAGCAACCCAAGTATCCATCAACAGACAAATGAATAACAAAATATAGTATATACATACAATGAAATATTATTCAGCCTTAAGTGCAATAAGCCAGACACAAAGGACAAATAATTGTATAATTCTACTTATATGAGGAACCTAGAATAGTCAAATGCACAGAGAAAAAAAGTATTGGTTACCAGGGGCAGAGAAGGAGCAACAAGGATTTAGTTATTACCACAGAGTTGTGGTAAAAAAGTTGTGAAGATGGGCCAGGTGTGGTGGCTCACACCTGTAATCCTAGCACTCTGGGAAGCCGAGGCGGGAGGATTGCTCAAGTTCAGGAGCTCGAAACCAGCCTGAGCAAGAGCGAGACACCCTCCCCCCCCCCGGGGCCAATAAAAATAGAAAGAAATTAATTGGGCAGCTCAAAATATATAGAAAAAATTAGCTGGACATGGTGGCGCATCCCTGTAGTCCCAGCTACTCGGGATGCTGAGGCAGGAGGATTGCTTGAGCCCAGGAGTTTGAGGTTGCTGTGAGCTAGGCTGACACCATGGCATTCTAGCCCACACAACAGAGTGAGACTCTGGCTCAAAAAAAAAAGTTGTGAAGATGGACAGTAGTAACAGTTACACAACAATGTGAATGTACTTAATGCCACCTTAGTACACTTAAATAATAAATTGCATGTATATTTTATAATTAAAAACATGTGTGTGTGTATATATGTGTGTATATATATATACACACACACACATACACATATATAATAAAAAAACAGAGGGAGGCAGGAAGCTCAGGATCACAGATTCAAAAGTTCTATACTGATGGCTTTAAATATGGAGGAACGGACCACAAGCCAAGGAATGAGAGTGGCTTCTGGAAGGTAGAAAAATTAAAGGCTGGCCTAGAGCCTGCAGAAAAAAATGCAGCCCTGCTAACACTTTGATTTTAGCCCATTGAAACTATGTTGGATGTCTGGCCCCCAGAACTGTAATAACAAATGTTGTTTTAAGCCACCAAAAATAGAAAAAGGAAAAAAATTAGAATAATATAGCGTAGGGTATCACAGAAGCGAAAAATAAGAGATTACTTCAATAAAATGAGTGTTGGTCAAACTCTTAAATCCTACTGAGAGGCCTAATAACATTTATACAAGAAAGTATACACTATCATTTTTAAATGCCGTGTTAAGTTTTTAAGTGTTGTAAATGAACGCATATTGAATAAAATACCAAATCTTAAAAATCCATAGCTCAGACACACAAGTATACAGTGACAGAACAGATTATTAAGAGTGTAAAATGTAAATATTTTAGTCAGTCAAGACAAAAGCAGTGGACAAGAAAGTTAACAAACAAGATGATGATGGTCAGGGAAATAGAAGACGAGCAGTAATAGCTAGCTCTGTTCCCTTTACCACAGAGTGGGCCAAGCTTACTATATGAACCAAGTATTTCTGGCCCACAGGCTCAGAGCCACGGTCTTTCTGATTTGAAAGGGACCTTAAGGCTTATCTAAATTCCTACCCAGTACAAATTCCTCTATGTATATACACCATATCTTTACTTTAGTCCAGTTACCTACATGGAAAAATTTAAAATAAAATGTTTTAAAAAATTTAGAAAACTATCCACAAAAAGTAAATTATTCATAACACACTTGAAATTCCTAACTTTAATCAAATCCATCTCAGATTGCTTGGTCATCAATAACTGTAAGACATTTAAATCTGCATTACAGCTTTAAGAATAATATTAAAGAAAATTAGTTTTTATACTTACAGTGTAATATAACTTTAAGCTCAACTAGGAGTTTCTTTGACCCTCCGTGACTTGTTCCTGGAAGCTTTTGCATTGCTTCCCCTTTTTTATTCAGTATTTCAATTCTTAACGCACCTATACAAGTCCAAAATTAAATGAAAGAATATCTTAATTATATCCAAAGAATTTGGTGAATCCACTAAGGTCTTTATATTGCATTTTAATTTTTCATGGTCCTTTACATACTGGAAATATAAGACAAAAGAAAATCATTTTTTTGATATAGAAAAATAAACATACCAATGGGGGTTCCAGCAGGCCTAATCTCATTAGGCAATAATGCATCTCCTTCAGGCCAAGTTACCGACAATCTATCAGGGAGCCTGTTATGAAACCAGCATATTAATGTTTCACAAATTTTGCTAATTATGTTCTTAGTTAGATACAAGTTATTTTCTAGTAACTTCAATATTTACTGCCAATATATTTTGAAAGGCTAAATGTGTAATTCTATATAATTAATCATCTAAAAACTTTTTTGTTCTCTATTGCTGTGGCTACTAAAAAAAAAAAGAGACAAAATCTCTTGATATTATGAGCCAGGAACTGTTAAATTTTTGTGATTTTTGTATTTGTTTATTAGCATAAGTTATCCTTCAGAGATAGAATAACCTGTAACAATCAAAATTCAGTAAAAGTGAAAAAGACTGCACCATTAGCCATACAAGCAGAAGAGTCATTTTCTACCTCTTTTACTTTATTTTTACTAATCTTTACCTCAGCAGGTATTATAATTTTCTAATTGTACACCAAACCAAGTAGTTTTTTTTTTTTTAAATGCCTTAATCATAGTGTCTTTAACAGTGACACTATATTGGATAAAATGTAGTGGGAAAAAAAAAGAGCGATACTTTAGCTATATAAGATTTCCTTCTTTTGCTACAAAACAAATGTAGGATTCTGTTTTTGTAACTAGACCTCTCAGTTGTTTTTCTTTTTAAAGTCAGGACGTTAATCTCAATATATATATACAACATCTAAGAATACAAATGCCCTATCAGCACAATAAATGACAGTCAAAAATACTTAAACACATTACAATTCCTTTTAATTTTTCTTATTATTTTTGTCATGTATTTTTGTTTTGAGACAGAGTCTTGCTCTGTCACCAGGCTAGGCCATGGAGTCAGCCTAGCTCACAGCAACCTCAAACTCCTGGGCTCAAGTGATCCTCCTGCCTCTGCCTCCCGAGTAGCTGGGACCATAGGCAAGTACCATCACGCTCGGCTAATTTTTTCTATTTTTAGTAGAGACAGGGTCTCGCTTTTTCTCAGCCTGGTCTTGAACTCCTGACCTGAAGGGATCCTCCCACCTCGGCCTCCCAGAGTGCTAGGATTACAGGTGTGAGCCACTGCATTGGCCTTTGTCATGTATCTTGAAATGTGACTTACCTTGCCATTTCATCTTCTACATATTTTTTAACAGCTTTCTCAGCAACTGTCCTATCCAGCTTTGCAATTGGCACAGTTTTTATTTCATCATACAGTGCCTGAGGTTCCTGAATAAACAAAGGTATACCAACATTTCAAAGAAAAGTATTTAAATGTAGCTGCAATAAAAACACCCATTTGATTTTTTCAAAAAAATATATTTTATTTAAGTATATAAATCACAGTAGCTATCCTTACATTTTATCAGTGTTTATTTCATTTGTAACCTCCATAGACCTGATATACCATTCAAACATTTACAAGAGAGAACAATGTAGGAAAAAAAAACCCACTCCAGTTTTATAGTTATTCATTCTTGAAACAGAATTCTGGCTCCAATGTTTACTCTTTACTAGTTTGTGGGCCCTAGAAGAAATGTGCACTTTATAAAATTACTGTGATGACTAGCAATAATGTATGCATGTTTGTGAAACACAGGGCATAAAGATAACATAATAATAATCTATAGCAGTAAATATTTAAAAGCTCATTAAGCTTTTAGCTTAAAAACATAAAAAACCACGCAAATACTACAACTACTTTATCCAGTGGAAAAACCAAACATAAGCAAAATATAAAATACTATATCTTGACATTTATACAAAAATGGTACCAAAAAACTTTCAATAAGTATTTTTTATTACATGAAATCTTACCATTGCAATTTGAACTTCTCCTCCTGTAGCATATACTTCTCCATCATGATCACCATAAAGAAAAAATCTTACTATGCTTCCATAAAAGAGGGGAAGTGTCTTGATTGTCTTGACCTAATAATTAGTTTTTAAAAAGGGTGTCAGTATTAAGAGAAATAGTTTTAATAATTATTTCATAGAACTTTTTCACACAAAGAAAAAACAAAAAACTTTGGTAACTATCATTAGAAAAACTAATGAAACAATCATTCTATTAATAATATTCAAATAAAATTATATTTCTGAAGTTTTCCACTTATTAACAAATCTTTGTAAAAATGCAGCAGCTTCTTCATACAAATATGTCACAGATAAGCATGTGTCTTAAAAGTCCATAACTCCTTCAATTATTATGCATGCCAAAGTACCTGAAATCTTTTCTCCATAAAATCTTGCTCTCAGATCATGAAGAGCAATTTATAAACTTTAACAAGTTAACACATCTTACAAATAAATTAGCTCAAAACTTGTCTATGTTTCTTTTCCTTATTCAGCTTGAAAAAAATCTAAGGGTAATTTCCATTAGTCCAATTCAGAAATTCCCAAAGACAAAAAAAAAAAAAATTTCCCAAAGACTACAAGAGTTTATACCCTTTCTAGCCTCATTCCAAACTAGTTGTCTTCGCGCGTGCGCACACACACACACACACACACACACACACGCAAAATGGGTTACAGGACAACACAACTCTTACTTTTTGCTGTTTCCCTGCACTTACCTATGTGTGTCTCTATGCTCAGATGATCTTATTTAGAAAGCATTTTACTCAATCACGCAAAGCATTTAACAAATGATCATCCCTTCCTTCTTGTAAGTCTTACTTAGCTTCAGGGATACACTACTCTTCTAGTTTCCTCCCATCTCACCAGCTTATCCCTGCCAGTCTCCTTTGCCAGCTCCTCCCTTCCATTCTAACCCCTGAATGGTGGGAGCGCTCTAGGCTCAGTCCTTTGTCTCTTTAGCTACACTCCCCACATCTAGGTGATCTCATCCAATTCCATGGCTTTAAGTATACGATGATGTCTTTCTCATTTATGGAGAAAATGGATGTCCTTCTACCTTTGTAATTATCAGTGTAAACCCAGTCTCTACTCCTTTCAAGGTCTACACAAATGCTACTTCTTGCCCCATGATTTGCTCTTTTCTCCCAAGCCCCGATACCATCCAAAGTGAAAAAAATCTTCTCCTTTCCTTCTAACCTGCTAAAGCATTATTAATCCTCTCTTTTCAATGAACAAATCCTCTCCTTATCTATTATTATTTATGTTTACATCATCTCCATTTGTAGGCTATAGTATCTCTAAGAACAAAGTACATATCCTAGATCTTGGCATTCTCCACAAAACAGTCAAAAGCTGCAATAACTTATTGTGTTTGCAGGTGTTCAAAAAAAGTATTTAAAAATCATTACTTCACAGCATATTAAAAAAAAACAAAACACAACACTGAGATCTCCATGTGCGTAAAGTTTAGTGTAAAAAACAATAAAAAACCTTGCTGATTAAGCTTTGGGCAATAAACAAGGTTTTTAAAAGTGCTATAATAAATTATGTAATTAAAATCAGTTTGTCCTCTTCATTCTCTCCTGGCTTCTGAGAAGCCAATACTTGCATTTTGTTGTTAACTGCTGTTAAATTCTAATACATCTAACTTAGTTTCAACTGCTACTAAAAATTGAATCTAAAAATAAGTTAAATCTCTAGAGAGGATGGAAGGCACATGGTGTCAAACATGTCCTTGAGGAGTCTGAATAAAATTTTTTCATGAAATGTAAGATTGGAAAGAAGCTATTTGTAAAAATAAAATATTTTTATATATGCAAGTTTGCATATATATTTTAAACTAAATTAAATGTCATAAGAAAAAATAAAAATAAGTTAAACCTACCAGCTGTCCTGTTTTGTATATTTTTCCATCCCATTCTATTGCCGAGTATGTTGCCCAGGGGCCTTGCTTTTTAGAAGGAAGATCAGGACGTGTAATTACTCCTCTAAAAATTGTAAATTTTATTTGTTTATCATACTTTTCATGGCAGTCCTTCAGCCATAAAGCAAATTCTCTGTCAATTTTCATTCGTTGCTCCTGTAAAATTTTAAAATGTTCTATGAAATACAGGCTACTAGTAAACAAACACAATCATAGATACTTGTCACTCCCTTCATTTTTCCTTCTATATCAGAAAAACCAAATAAGAAAACCTAATAAAAATTAAAATATTTTGCTAAATCCTTCTCTTATAAAAATTTAGGAGATTTCAAACAAAAGCATTATGAAAGAAGACATCTTTGATATCATTCTTGGAACCAAGGTCTCATTGGTCAGTATCAAGTACAAAACGTTCCTTTCCTATGGTATTAGGTCATTAAATATGAAATGTCCAATTTTGAATCAAAAGTGTAGTTTATTATATCTCAAACAAGAAGCAGCACAATTAATCAAAGTATGTGCCTAAACTATCGACATAGTTTTGCCATCTTCACGGTAGCTTGCTTATGCCAGCCATGAAGAAGCCTGGAGAGTGAGAGGCAATGAAATCACAAAAGCCATTTCCCACAGTTTGTTCAGAATTTAATATTTTTCCTTGCAAGAAGCGGTCCAAAGCCTTGAAGAAGTGGTAGTCAGTTGGCGCAAGGTCTGGTGAATAGGGTGGATGACAGAGAGTTTCCAAGTCCAGCTTCTGTAGTTAGAGCAACATTGTTTTTTGCAACATGTGGTCTTGCAAGAGGATTGGCCTGTCTCTACTGACTGATCTCAGCTGCTGAATCACAACTATCTTCATCATTTCATCCAGTTGGTTGTAGTAGATATCCACTGTAATCAATTGACCAGTTTTATGAAGCTGTAGTGGATAATACCAGTGCTAGACCACCAAACAGACACCACTAGCTTTCCTTGATTAATATTTGGTTTTGGACTGTGTTTTGGCACTTTGTCTTTATCCAACCATTGTGCCAAATGCTTGCAAAAAGAATCCATTTTTCATCACATGTAACAATACAGTGTAGAAATGATTCACCTTTGTGTTGTGACAGCAAAGAAAGGCAAGACGACTTCTCTTCTGATGCTTGTTTAATTCATGCAGTACCCATCTATCCAGCTTCTTTACCTCGCCCATTTGTTTCAAATGGTCCAATATTGTTGGAATAGTAACGTCGAAACCTTGCTGCTAATTCACATGTAGGTTGAGATTATTTCACTTCCACTACAGCTTTCAGCTCACCATAACCTTATCTTGGTCTCAGGTGACCCACATGGCTCTTTTTCAAGATTAAAATCACCAGAATGGAACTTCTCAAAGAATCGACGTACTGTGTGGTCATTAGCCACATCCTTCCCAAACACTTTGTTGATATTTCAAGCAGTCCACAATGCATTGGTTCCATGACAGAACTCATATTAAAAAACAACACTAATTTTGTACTTGTCCATGGTATTGCAAAAATTGTTCTAAAAAAAATTTGAAAGATAATCACAAGCCAAACTGTGAATTTGAAAGAATGAGGACATACCTTCACAATTAAAAAAAGACAAAAAGAAGTGTCAAAGTGAGATGTCAGAGATATCAACCATCAAACTTGGTAGTTAAGGAAATGAGACATTTCATACTTAATAACCTAATAAATCCTAGGATATACCAAAAAATGATAACACTTGCTGCCTAGGAGGAGAAGTATCTGGCTCCAAAAAAGGAGTGGGTGGAGGCCTTCTCACTGTAAACCACACACATTCTCAATGGGATGATAAAGACTCATTATGTATCAAGCACATACATACATACAGTAGATCAACAGACAGATGGCAAATCTGTGATATTAAAATTTCACTGGGGGGAGTGATCAAGAAAAAAATGTCATAAAAAGCTCCTATGAGGAGGATAATGAAAATACGGTTGAGAAACACTGCTATGCAAAATGACTTTTTCTTTTTAATTTCATATTTTATACATATAGCCTATTAAAAATTAAATGATAAAATAAAGTTAAGAGATGTGTTTTTGTCAATTATTCTTCACCTTGGTGGGAAAGAACATAGACATTTATGCTCAACCATAAGCTGCCATACACTCATTTGATGCCCATCTCTAGGACAATGAGGAGGTAAGACAATCTTCCCATCACATGCTTTCACAGAGGACAATTCATAAAGTTACAGAAGCCCATTCCTTCATACATACCTTATGCCATAATATATCATTTTCCAAAAGAAAATGAGGCAAAATTTAAAAGAATTTTAGCCTAAGTTTTTGAAGTGTACTGTTAGAGGAACACACTATGTTAGTTATTAAAAAACAAAATTTGATTTTAAAAAGTTACTTGAGGCTGGGTGCAGTGGCTCACACCTGTAATCCTAGCACTCTGGGAGGCCGAGGCAGGAGGATCATTTGAGCTCAGGAGTTCGAGACCAACCTGAGAAAGAACGAGACCCTGTCTCTACTAAAAAATAGAAACAAATTAGGTGGACGACTCAAAATATATAGAAAAAATTAGCTGGGCATGGTGGCGCGTGCCTGTAGTCCCAGCTACGCAGGAGGCTAAGGCAGGAGGATCGCCTAAGCCCAGGAGTTAAAGGTTATTGTGAGATAGGCTGATGCCACGGCACTCTAGCCTGGGCAACAGAGTTAGACTCTGCCTCAGAAAAAAAAAAAAACACAAACAGTTACTTGAGTAAGAAATACAAGTACATGGTAAAGACTCAGAGGTCCAAAATGGTATATAGTTTCAAGGAAATCCTCTCTGTTCTCACTCCTGTCCCAGGTGTCAACTCTTTCCCAAATCAGCAAATCATTGTTGTCAGTTTGCCAACTTGACATGGATATTAAAATTATTAACTAAGAGCAGGAAAGTCTGACTACCAAATTCTTAAACTGCATTCTAAAATACTCAGGATTCATTATCAACCAAAAAAATTGCCAGATGCATCAATTAAATCCAGAAACTCAGTAACAAACAGTCAAAGTA